>OX155960.1:33061974-33319474 GCA_944548615.1 Micropterix aruncella | reverse complement strand
CAGTTGTAGGTGACTGTCATCTTCGATTTTTATGTAAAGTAATCTCTTTTGCAAAAAAAACCTAATATCCATTTACTTACATATTTTCTTGAGAAAAAAAAAGTCAAAATAAAAAAAAACTATTTTCCTATTTAGTTTCAGAGGTATAGTTATAGTTATAGAATTACCCCTCTAAAAGTTCGTCGTACAGTCGCGAACACCGTATAACGTTTTTATATAATACTATGTTTAAGTTTGTATTGTGTAGGTTTGTATACTTCGGTCGAGGCTTAGGCACGAGACACGGTGAATTTTTAAAAAATCTTAGTGAAATGACAGAAAATAATCAAGATGAAGACAACATTTTGTTACCTGCACTTTCCGTATTAAAACTTTATTTGTAAGTCTGACATTTAAGGAGTTATAGCGGCGGAAAGACTGCCTATATTTCATTCTAAATCTAATCGAGATTCTATCAAATCTTATCAAGATCTGCAAAATAAGTTTTTGAGACATTTTCAATTTTAAACTATAGTGCGAAGCACCCTAGAAGCAACTGCGCCCATATGGGCTTCGCAAGAACTTGTGTATATAATAAGGCACTAGATATGCGATAAAATGATCCTTTAGATTCTTGTACCTTAGATCAATGTGGGTATTACCTTACTTGTATCCGACAACATTCATTCTTGGGATGGTCGGCTACAACTCCCGTCAACTGGGAAGAGATTGAGAGGGAAATTCTATGAGGGAGTGAATAACCCCAGCCTTTCATGGCATGTGAATTTGTATGTTCCGGATCACAATTTCCGGGCACATAATCATAACTTATTCTCGCTCTCTCATTCAGGCACAAGTGTCCGTCAAATGGGTATGATGTCACTGAATTGATAATATATATATATATATATATATATATATATATATATATATATATATATATATATATATATATATATATATATATATATATATATATATATATATATATATATATATATTTTCAAATTGAAATTATGTTTATCACTAAATAAATGAAATGATAAAATAATGAAAGGGCACTTATCTGGTCTGTGGTGACCAGGAGTGACTCCACGCCTTTTTCGTTTTCTCTTCTCTCAGTATTTGCGGTTTCCTACTGTGGTATTCGAACCTTTCTACTTTATCCTACAGCGGCGACACAACAATGCGAAAGACGAGAATGAATGCTGGAAAATAATAGGCGATTAGTGTTTCTTAAATATTAATGATTTTTATAAAATGTATATCAATATTTCGGCTCAGCCGTCGTCAAGATATATGACATTTCTGAAATCGAACAATTCGTTGAAAATTTAAATTCAAGGAATCGAACAAAAAGAAATGGATTAATAATATTTTACACGATTTAGTTAAGGTACCATAACCAACCGTGCAAAACGTTATTTTAAAATGAATGATTATAAATTAAAAGAAAAAGCATTTGATGATTATGATAATATGATAAACCTTATTAATTTTGCCTATTGAGACCGGAACCTTTGCAAGCGCCTAAAATATAAATATAAGCCAATTCCCAAGATTTGACGTCCCTTTCTTTTGCATTATCCCCAAGGCATTTTATTATTTTAACTTTAAAACATTGATCAAAAGATAAATTATGCGCCCTGGCATGCAAAGATATTGGGAGTTGGCTTTCATTTCCTACACTAGCCCTATGATTATTTAGTCTAATATTAAGTGGTGTTGTTGTTTCACCGATATAAAAGGCATCACAAGTCCTGCACAGAAGTTGATATACTATATTTTTTGAAATACAACTGCAATGAAAGGGAACCCTGTAACTATTAGTAGTATTTGGACTGGTAAAAAAAGGACTTAGATCTAACAGAGGACAAGTTTTACAACGTGGACGACCACAAGGTTGAAGCCCAAAAGTATTATTACCAATAGAGAAATTTTGATTATTTTTTGTTTTGTTTAATATTGATCTAATATTAGGTGGTCTGCGGAAAGATAAAATTGGCGGTGAATCTAAGAGATCCTTAGTGGATGCATCATTAGAAATGATGGGGAATAAATCAGATAATATATCTCGCAGTTTCTCAGCACCAGGAAAATAAGTGGTGCTAAGAAAGATTTTATTATTATTATTATTTTTATTTGAAGAAATTTTAGGTTTTGGTATATATTTTACTTCAGAGTTTAGAATATGTTTATCCAATAGAGGAGCAGGGTATTTTCTTTCAAGAAGAGATTGCTTTAGATTATTGAGATATTTATCTAAATTTTCTTTGTTGTTAACTAAACGGTGTCCGCGAATGGACATTGAGTAGGGAATGGATCTCTTGGTGTGAAATGGATGACAGCTATCAAAGTGTAAATACTGTTCTTTATTTGTAGGTTTTATATGAATCGCGGTTTTAATTTTACCTTCGGAAATTGTTAAATCAACATCTAAGAAAGTAATTTGTGATTTAGAAATGGTATGAGTGAAATTCAAAGGGCCAAAATTATTTAGGTCGTCAAGAAAGGTCCATCTCCTAGAGAAAAAAATGCTGTTAAAAACTTGTCATCCAAAGTAATTAACCACAATGAATATTTAGTATTAGCTAAAGGTCTAAATTTCACACCGACTCAAAATGTGAACCATTTTAGTTTTGGTAATGATGTTGTTAAATTTTGTCGTAATTTAAGATGGCGCGAATTTTGGCATTCAAATCAAAAGAATAACAATAATAATATTAAATTACACAATGCACTAGCTAAATTTCGTCCACACTCCAATAAAGAACCCCCTCCATTACCAAAAAATCATCCGGTAGAAAATTTTATTACTATTTTATTAAACAAAGTAACACAGCCATCTTTTCTAAATAGCCTCAAGCCAACATCAAACTTGTCAGTAGATGAACGTGCAGCTCTTGAGAGTCTTAGCAAGGATACCAGCATCGTCATTTTGCCGGCTGATAAAGGTTCCACTACTGTCATACTTAACAAAACTGACTATGTTACTGAAGGCTTGAGACAACTTAGAGATGAAACTTTCTATAAAAAACTATCTAGAGATCCAAACAAAAATTTTGCAGTGAAAATAAAAAAATATATTGAACAAAATAAATCAAATGAAAAATTATCAGACGAAGATGTTAAAACTTTAATTCCTGATCCTATCAGAACTCCAAATTTTTACCTATTACCTAAAATTCACAAGCCTAATAATCCTGGACGACCAATAGTCGCAAGCTTTAACTCTCCGACAGAAAGAATTTCGGCTTTTGTAGATTATTTTTTACAACCTTTTGTGAAAAATCTAAATTCTCATATCAAAGACAGCTATCATTTTATTGATATTTTAAAGAATACTGTAATTCCAAAGTCAGACGACCTATTATTTGTTACTATTGACGCCATATCCCTGTATACCAATATTCCTCATAATTTAGGATTGGAAGCCATTTCTTATTTTCTTGATGAGAGACCTCATCCTCAAATACCTTCTACGGATTTTCTTTGCAAATTAGCCGAGTTTGTCTTAACGTGTAATGCTTTCTCCTTTGAAGATGAATTTTATCTTCAAATTAAAGGGACTGCTATGGGCACGCGAATGGCCCCTTCGTATGCCAACCTTTTCATGGGATTATTCGAGCAAAATTTTCTTCAAACGCAAAATTTAAAACCCATATTATGGTATAGATTTATTGACGACATAGTAATGATTTGGCCACACGGACAAACTACTCTAACAACCTTTCTTGACGACCTAAATAATTTTGGCCCTTTGAATTTCACTCATACCATTTCTAAATCACAAATTACTTTCTTAGATGTTGATTTAACAATTTCCGAAGGTAAAATTAAAACCGCGATTCATATAAAACCTACAAATAAAGAACAGTATTTACACTTTGATAGCTGTCATCCATTTCACACCAAGAGATCCATTCCCTACTCAATGTCCATTCGCGGACACCGTTTAGTTAACAACAAAGAAAATTTAGATAAATATCTCAATAATCTAAAGCAATCTCTTCTTGAAAGAAAATACCCTGCTCCTCTATTGGATAAACATATTCTAAACTCTGAAGTAAAATATATACCAAAACCTAAAATTTCTTCAAATAAAAATAATAATAATAATAAAATCTTTCTTAGCACCACTTATTTTCCTGGTGCTGAGAAACTGCGAGATATATTATCTGATTTATTCCCCATCATTTCTAATGATGCATCCACTAAGGATCTCTTAGATTCACCGCCAATTTTATCTTTCCGCAGACCACCTAATATTAGATCAATATTAAACAAAACAAAAAATAATCAAAATTTCTCTATTGGTAATAATACTTTTGGGCTTCAACCTTGTGGTCGTCCACGTTGTAAAACTTGTCCTCTGTTAGATCTAAGTCCTTTTTTTACCAGTCCAAATACTACTAATAGTTACAGGGTTCCCTTTCATTGCAGTTGTATTTCAAAAAATATAGTATATCAACTTCTGTGCAGGACTTGTGATGCCTTTTATATCGGTGAAACAACAACACCACTTAATATTAGACTAAATAATCATAGGGCTAGTGTAGGAAATGAAAGCCAACTCCCAATATCTTTGCATGCCAGGGCGCATAATTTATCTTTTGATCAATGTTTTAAAGTTAAAATAATAAAATGCCTTGGGGATAATGCAAAAGAAAGGGACGTCAAATCTTGGGAATTGGCTTATATTTATATTTTAGGCGCTTGCAAAGGTTCCGGTCTCAATAGGCAAAATTAATAAGGTTTATCATATTATCATAATCATCAAATGCTTTTTCTTTTAATTTATAATCATTCATTTTAAAATAACGTTTTGCACGGTTGGTTATGGTACCTTAACTAAATCGTGTAAAATATTATTAATCCATTTCTTTTTGTTCGATTCCTTGAATTTAAATTTTCAACGAATTGTTCGATTTCAGAAATGTCATATATCTTGACGACGGCTGAGCCGAAATATTGATATACATTTTATAAAAATCATTAATATTTAAGAAACACTAATCGCCTATTATTTTCCAGCATTCATTCTCGTCTTTCGCATTGTTGTGTCGCCGCTGTAGGATAAAGTAGAAAGGTTCGAATACCACAGTAGGAAACCGCAAATACTGAGAGAAGAGAAAACGAAAAAGGCGTGGAGTCACTCCTGGTCACCACAGACCAGATAAGTGCCCTTTCATTATTTTATCATTTCATTTATTTAGTGATAAACATAATTTCAATTTGAAAAAATAATAATTTACACATTTACAATCAAATATATATATATATATATATATATATATATATATATATATATATATATATATATATATATATATATATATATATATATATATATATATATATATATATATATATATATATATATATATATATATATATATATATATATATATATATATATATATCTTATATATAAAGAGAGAAGTTCCGATTCATTCATTGACTGACTCATCAACGCCCAGCCCAAACTCTTAGACCTAGAAAACTGAAATTTTTAACATAGGTTCCTTTTAGGACGCAAACGCTCACTAAGGGCGGATTTTTCGAAATTCAACCCCTAAAGGGGTGAAAAGGGGTTTCACAGTTTGTATGGAAAACCTATGTTGATGTACTTTTTAATTCGAAACTTTGAAAGACTACTCTAATAAACAAATAAGGAAATAGGTGTTTCATGTTTTTTCAAAATTCTACCCTTAAAGGGGAAAAACGAGGGTTTAAAATTTGTATGGACAAACGATTTTAGATGGACTTTTTATTTCGAAAGTTTGTAAGATTACTCTAATAAATAAATAAGGAAACACGTGTTTCATATTTTTTCAAAATTCAACCCCTAAGTGGTGAAAAGGGGTTTCGAAATTTTTATAGAGAGACGATATAGATGTACTTTTTAATTTGAAACTTTGTAAGATTACTCTAATAAACAAATAAGAAAACAGGTGTTTCATGTTTTTTCAAAATTCAACCCCTAAAGGGGTGAAACGGGGTTTCAAAATTTGTATGAATGAACAATATTAGATGTGCTTTTTATTTCGAAACTTTGTGTGATTACTCTAATAAATAAATAAGGTAACACGTGTATCATATTTTTTCAAAATTCAACCCCTAAAGGGGTGAAAAGGGGTTCCAAAGTTTGTATGGAAAATCGATATAGATGTACTTTTTAATTCGAAACTTTTTAAGATTACTCTTATAAACCAATAATCAAATAGGTGTTTTATGGTTTTTCAAAATTCCGCCCCTAAAGGGGTAATACGGGGGTTTAAAGTTTGTATGGATAAACGATTTTAGATGGACTTTTTATTTCGAAAGTTTGTTAGATTACTCTAATAAATAAATAAGGAAACACGTGTTTCATATTTTTTGAAAATTCAACCCCTAAAGGGGTGAAAAAGGGTTTCCATTTTTTTTATCAAGAAACGATATAGATGTACTTTTTAATTTGAAACTTTGAAAGACTACTCTAATAAACAAATAAGGAAATAGGTGTTTCATGTTTTTTCAAAATTCTACCCTTAAAGGGGTGAAACAGGGTTTTAAAATTTGTATGGATAAACGATTTTAGTTGGACTTTTTATTTCGAAAGTTTGTAAGATTACTTTAATAAATAAATAAGGAAACACGTTTTTCATATTTTTTAAAAATTCAACCCCTAAAGGGGTGAAAAAGGTTTCGATTTTTTTTAATGAAGAAACGATATAGATGTACTTTTTAATTCGAAACTTTGTAAGATTACTCTAATAAGCAAATAACAAAACAGGTGTTTCATGTTTTTTCAAAATTCAACCCCTAAAGGGGTGAAACGGGGTTTCAAAATTTGTATGAGTGAACAATATTAGATGTGCTTTTTATTTCGAAACTTTGTAAGATTACTTTAATAAATAAATAAGGTAACACGTGTATCATATTTTTCCAAAATTCAACCCCTAAAGGGGTGAAAAGGGGTTCCAAAGTTTGTATGGAAAATCGATATAGATGTACTTTTTATTTCGAAACTTTTTAACATTACTCTTATAAACAAATAATCAAATAGGTGTTTTATGGTTTTTCAAAATTCCGCCCCTAAAGGGGTAATACGGGGGTTTAAAGTTTGTATGGATAAACGATTTTAGATAAACTTTTTATTTCGAAAGTTTGTAAGATTACTCTAATAAATAAATAAGGAAACACGTGTTTCATATTTTTTGAAAATTCAACCCCTAAAGGGGTGAAAAAGGGTTTCCATTTTTTTATGAAGATTCGATATAGATGTACTTTTCAATTCGAAACTTTGTAAGATTACTATAATAAACAAATAAGAAAACAGGTGTTTCATGTTTTTTCAAAATTCAACCCCTAAAGGGGTGAAACAGGGTTTCAAAATTTGTATGAATGAACAATATTAGATGTGCTTTTTATTTCGAAACTTTGTAAGATTACTCTAATAAATAAATAAGGAAACACGTGTATCATATTTTTTTTAAATTCAACCCCTAAAGGGGTGAAAAGGGGTTCCAAAATTTGTATAGAAAATCGATATAGATGTACTTTTTAATTCGAAACTTTTTAAGATTACTCTTATAAACAAATAATCAAATAGGTGTTTTATGGTTTTTCAAAATTCCGCCCCTAATACGGGGGCTTAAAGTTTGTATATATAAACTATTTTAGATGGACTTTTTATTTCGAAAGTTTGTAAGATTACTCTAATAAATAAATAAGGAAACAAGTGTTTCATATTTTTTTTAAATTCAACCTCTAAAGGGGTGAAAAAGGGTTTCGATTTTTTTATGAAGAAACGATGTAGATGTACTTTTTAATTCGAAACTTTGTAAGATTACTCTAATAAACAAATAAGAAAACAGGTGATTCATGTTTTTTCAAAATTCAACCCCTAAAGGGGTGAAACGGGGTTTTAAAATTTGTATGAATGAACAATATTAGATGTGCTTTTTAATTCGAAACTTTGTTAGATTACTTTAATAAATAAATAAGGAAACACGTGTATCATATTTTTTCAACATTCAGCCCCTAAAGGGGTGAAAATAGGTTTCGATTTTTTTATGGAGAAACGATATAGATGTACTTTTTAATTCGAAACTTTGTAAGATTACTCTAATTAACAAATAAGAAAATAGTTGTTTCATGTTTTTTCAAAGTTCAACCCCTAAAGGGGTGAAACGGGGTTTCAAAATTTGTATGAATGAACAATATTAGACGTGCTTTTAATTTCGAATTCCTGTAGGAGTACTCTAATAAAAAAATAACAAAATGCGTTTTTCGTGGTTTTTCCAAAATTCAATTCCTAAAGGGGTGGAAAGGAGTTATAAAATTATTATGAAGAAACGTTATTGATGGTCTTTTTAATTCGAAACTTTGTAAGGTTACTCTATTAAACAAATAAGAAAATACGTGTTTATTTTTTTTTTAATTCTACCCCTAAATGGGTGGAACAGGGTTCCACACTTTGTATGAATAAACAACATTAGATGTGCTTTTTATTTCGAAAATTCGAAGGATTACTCTAATAAAAAAGTAAGAAAATACGTCTTTCGTGGTTTTTCAAAATTCAACCCCTAAACGGGTGAAAAGGGGTTATACAATTTGTATGGAGAAACGATAGACTTTTTAAATCAAAACTTTGTAATATTACTCTCATAATCAAATAAACAAATGGGTCTTTTATGGTTTTTCAAAATTTCGCCCTTAGAGGGGTTAAAACGGGGTTTTAAAGTTTATATGGATAAACGATTTTAGATGGACTTTTTATTTCGAAACTTTGTAAGGTTACTCTAATAAATAAATAAGGAAACACGTGTTTCATTTTTTTTCAAAATTCCACAACTAAAGGGGTGAAAAGGGGTTTCGAAATTTGTATGGAAAACGATATAGATATACTTTTTAATTCGAAACTTTGTAAGATTACTCGAATAAACAAATAAGCAAATATGTCTTTTGTGTTTTTTTCAAAATTCAACCCCTAAAGGGGTGAAACTGGGTTTCAAAATTTGTATGAAAAAACGATATTAGATGAACTTTGTAGGATTACTTTAAAAACCATCTAAGCAAATAATATGTGTTTGGTATTTTTTTGAAATTTCACCCCTAAAGGCGTAAAAAGGGGTGTTTAAGTTTGTATGGAGAAACGATATTAGATGGACTTTTTATTTTGAAACTTTGTAGGATAACTCTAATAAACAAATAATTAAATACGTCTTACGCGTTTTTTCACAATTCAACCCCTAAAGGCGTGAAAAGGGGTTTAAAATTTGTATGGACAAACGATATTAGATGGAAATTGTATGCTCTAATAAACATTTAGTAATTACGTATTTAGTATTTTTTTAATTCAACCCCTAATGTGGCGAAAAGGGGTTTAAATGATAATAAACAAATAAGCAAATGCATGTTTCATATTTTTCTAAAATCTACCACTTAGGGGGTGAGAAGGCGTAAATAACCCTAAAAATCAAAATAGAAGTCGCGCGCGACGGTTCCCGGACGTGAGAAGGCGCTAGAACCTCATTATAAATTCATCATTTATCTCGATAACATGCGTAGCGCAAGCACCGCGATCGTCACATCTTCACGCCTTAATTACTTAGTTGATCATCATGAAGTACATATTGACAGGAGTACCTACAGAGAAGGACGTTAGATACCTTTATATATTACACGCAAAAACTTACCACTTGACTGGGAAAAAGGGATCTATCTTAACCCAAATTTAACGCGTGCGAAGCCCGCGGGCAACAGCTAGTATATATATATATATATATATATATATATATATATATATATATATATATATATATATATATATATATATATATATATATATATATATATATATATATATATATATATATATATATATATATATATATATATATATATATATATATATATATATATATATATATATATATATATATATATATATATATAGCTCTATCCCTTTTACCTATATATATAACTCTATCCCTTTTACTAACCAAAAACCCTAAAGTGTATAAAAATACAAAATTTTCAATAAAAAAGTATATATAAAATATATATATATATATATATATATATATATATATATATATATATATATATATATATATATATATATATATATATATATATATATATATATATATATATCGATATATATATATATATATATATATATATATATATATATATATATATATATATATATATATATATATATATATATATATATATATATATATATATATATATATATATATATATATATATATATATATATATATATATATATATATATATATATATATATATATATATATATATATATATATATATATATATATATATATATATATATATATATATATATATATATATATATATATATATATATATATATATATATATATATAGATCTTTTTTGAAGTCTTGCTGAGTGGGTGTCTATTTTAGATAAACCGGGAGGGTGGTGTACATTTTTATACAGATACCACTAACAAATAGATACCAGATCGTAGCCATGTCTAGATTTGAAGCAAAAGGGTGTAGTGGCCGAAGACAAAATGGAATTTGTGCGTGCCAAACACACTTGCCGCCCTCACTGAAACGATCAGTCCATCGTGATAAAATATATCAATTGGAACAGCAAACAATAGAGCGCAACGATCAGTCGTTCGCATCTCGCGCTGTCGGGAGAAGTAGTAAAAGGCAACGGGACTAAGTTGAACATTATGCCGCTGCATAAATTGTAGGCCTGGGCTATCGACGATTAGACGATCTGGGTGGTCTCAAACAAGCGCTCTATAGTGCTGCATCTTACCCATCATCTCAATGAGATGGTAATCTCAGAGAATAGTAGCAAATGAGAAACGCTTATTAGAACGTAAGATAAGACAGTTGGGCGGTGTCGACTACAACGGGCGAACCCGTCACCCCAGGCTGGTATAACGATATGTAATCGTTCTTTCAGCCGTAGGATGAGCATAGAAGACTTAGAAACAATACAAATCTACTTTCTAGCTATTCCAGCACGCCCGACAGAGGCCAACGACTTACGTCGAGGCACCGGGAGAGGTAGAGAAGGTTTTGAGATTCATTCGAAACCTGATACTGGGAGATGAATGTTTCGAAGCTCCTGGTCTGCCAAAAGTCATTCCATCTCAGCTTGAAGAAACAGATCACTATATACCGCCAACAGAAAGTAATCTATTTTAGTCCTACAGACAGCCGAGGAGATAATATACTAGTATTGAAAAAGAAATAATTTCCTTCTTTCTATTTCTTGAGTTCAATTAGGATTGTTCCTCGTGCATTGCGGCGACCAGGTCATCTGAAACTGAAAGTAGTTTTTCAGGATCAGAGGGGTTAATTTCTTGAGGGTATACTCTTCCGCTAGAATGTCTTCAGGGATGAAGCTCCGCAACGCGGAGAAAATTTCTAAGTCACCTGAACTTGATATACCCTATATAAGATAAGGTTCACATATGAGAGGGAAAAAGATGTATATCTGGCATTATGGACGTCAAGGTTAGGATGTCAAGGGGCAATACGTTAGGACAAACTGTATACACAAATCCTACACACGAACCGATAGTTACATGCTGATTCCCACCATCATCCTACATCATTACATCCTCCTCGGTACAAACATCCCTAACGAATCGAGCACGTGACCTATGTGCAGTGCAGGATTTACGTATGAGCTATACAAGCTATAGCTTAGGGCCCCATACTCTCTTGGGGGGCCCCAAGAAATTGTCCGAGTAAGCAATTGCCATATATGTATACTTAAATATACTGCAGCAATAGCTCAAATAGCTTACGGCCTTATCAAGTCTAAATCCGACGCTGCCTTTGTGACGCCAACGATTTTGCACAAGAGATGGAGCATATAGAAATGGACGGATAAAGCATTTTCTGTCCTGGAAACGAATGTACATAAACCACACCGCAGCCGACCCACAAAACAGAAAAGCCTCAGACACCAAATCGAGCTCCGGCATTCTTGACCTAATGTCCTAACGACATTCTTGACCTAATGAGTAAACAAATCGGCTTAGAAAAAGGCTCAACAGGTTCAAAATTAAAACGATCTTTAGATGATCTCCAAACATAGCTTAATTCCTAAAGCCCGAAAAAGATGAACTGCACTAATAACCACTGGTTTTTACAATATTGAGTTTAGTTGTGAGCTATGTATCTTATGTCGGAGAGATGAAACGCCCCATTAAACTCGTGTAAGGGAATACTGTAAGGCGGTGAAAACATCCAGCGATAAAAATCTGCAATCTGAGTGCACGAATTGGACAGCGGAACGAACGATTGATTGCAGATTCGTAACCAATTGTGCTCTAAAAAGAACAATTGTCCTTTCCGCGAATGATAACAGAAGCAATCGAACCTTCAGTGTAGATGGTTTCAAACTTTCCACTAAATGAAACCCTTTAACTAAGAAGTTCTCTACGCCGATTCCTGACAACAGGAACGTTAAGCAGGAAACAGAGAGTTATGTGTGCACAGAAGGTTTTAGCCCCGGCGCGCACATGCGGCCTGACGGCCAACGAGATACTACAAAATGTATAGAATCGCCCTCGGGTGCGCGCACTTGAGCCGCGCGGCCAAGTGCGCGCGGCCAATGGCGTTTTCATATATTTCGCAGTACCCTGGCTCTCCCTTCTGCGAGGAGGCCACCGGATAGGTGTTGACCCGTGAGTATGACCGACCCTGAACGAATGGGTCTTCGTGGCCAACTCCAACAGGGCCCATCAGCTCCCTAATCGTTAGTAAAGTGAACTATTTTTTTTAATGAAATATTGTCCCATTTATACTACTAAAAAAATATATTGTGTGTGAATGACCATATTCAGCTTTTTCCATGCCCTGTAAAGTTTGCTTGTTGGCATGTACGACGTCTTACATATAAAGCGACGATATTACATACAATCATAATACATACATTTATTAATTACCCTACCCTAACGCCTACTAAAGACCTGACCCACTAATACCTGCCAAGAACTAAAATCTTGTAAAGCATAAAATGTCATCGCACGAATCATAAATCAACGATCGGACGGCTCAATGACTATCCCGTAATGGATTGGCATGGGTCGCAGTGTGGCAGTGTAAAATCCGTCCATTCCATCGATAATAATAAATCGTAGCGGTACGTTTCTCGAGCGGCAACAATATGCAGTACCTCTCTTTTCCAATTAGTCTTGTTGCTATGCCGATTGCGGCCATAAAGGGAGACGTCAAGGCGACAGTAAGTGATGACTTTGTATGGCCGCAGCGGAGCGCTTTCTACGCGACCTGCGCGGACAACTTCGCCGAAGTCATTCGGCAACATTGTCATTTAAATTACACCCACTGCGACGAACTGCTACGCCACCGCGCCCGTCTACTTTCTTTCACCTTGCAAAGGCTATGCACCTACGGCTCAACACTCACAGTTATCAAAACACTCACGAGCTCGTCTTCATATCCAGTTTTCTTCTCCTATGCTTCTTTCTTTACTAACTTCTCTTTTAAGTTTTAAAGTTGCTATTTTACTTACTTAGTTTTTAAATAGGTTATGCACATATAAAAAAATGTTCAAAATGTTCAAAAATGTTCAAAAAAAATGTACAAAATGTACACCAATTTAAGATAAAAGTAAAAAAATGGCTCCTTTGCGAAGTAGGTCGTACAAAGATTGAAAACGAATTGCTTCATACAATAATTTAAAATATGTGTGTATGTAGATGTATGTGTGTGTGGGTTATTATATATGTATGTGTATATATGTATGTAACTAACCCTTTATATTATGTATTTGTATTAATATGTGTACTATTTTATGCCATTATCTTAGTGTTAGTATTGAAAGTAGTCTATTAGTCAGTACTACTCAAACGTTAGTACTACTCAAAAACAAAGGCTATATATTTCGTATGCCCAGATACAGGCTGTTCGGTCTAGTTGGGCATTCGTCTAAAATGATCGTATGGGTTGTGTTCATTTACTTATTGCTTATATAAATAGTTACAAATTATATCTGTACGATCACACTGTTAACTCTCTACCCATTGGGCCCATTTGGGAGCTAACGGGCCCATGATGAGGTGGCCACGAAGACCCAATTTTCTGTTCAGGAGACTGTTCAGGGTCGGTCACACTCACGGGTCAACACCCATCCGATGGCCTCCACGCATGGGGTGCGAACCTGGGTAGGACACTGGGTCAACCAGTCTCCCCTGGGAATCAAACCTCTGGCGCTCCTGGACGGTCTGCGCACCAAGCGGCGCAAGCCAATCGATTGTGCTCTCCGACTAACAGTCGGGGGAGTCTGGGAACTGTATTGTTTCCTATAGAGCGGGGGTGGTTGCCTACCTTACGGCGACTGCTCTTGAAATGACCATTGGCCATCCGATCCCGGTTCAGAGTCGGGCAAAGGACGCCTTGGTCCGCGATAGATTCGGTGCACACCGTTTCACCGCTTCGTAAGGGAGAGGACCGCGCAAGCGACCTCGAACTCGGAACCAATTGAGAGACCGGAGAAATCTGGTCACAATTGGAAGCAAGGGCGCGAGTGTCGGCCCGCCAGGTAACATTACTGGCTATCTCGCGGTAAAGGCGTTGGCTTCTTGCGGGTTGTGACGTAGCTGGACGTTGGATTGTTCTGTCCAAAGTCTTCTACGTTCACTGCAGGGCGACAGAACGAAAAAATCGTTAAAACGTCCTGTGGTGACGGGCTCGCCCGTTGTAGTTGACACCGCAAGTTGTTAACTCTCTACCAAGTTGTAACAAATAAATAAATAAATATTTAAAAAAAAATAATGTCGGGCAACAACCTAGTTGGGCGACATTAAAATAGAATCACTGGCAACAGTTTTTTGTTACTGCATTGTTGTCTTTGACATTTTAATTGTAAACTCTTACGCGACCGCCCTTAGACTGTAACTTAAGTTCTCTTGACCTCCCTTATGCTCTTCCACTTCTGTAGTTGTAAGCATTCAATAAAAATAAATCTTTGTAAAAAAATGGCGACAACCACATTAATTTTAACAGTTTTTCACTTTTGAAGCTGTACTTACCTGTTTCCATCTTAGATCAATATAAAGATTTGTAAAAGAATTATTAGCAATAAACACATAATACATATGTCTCTCTTCCGAAGCTTTAATTGTTTGCATATTATATAATAAAGATTTTGTAGTATTTCGTTTTTTTTCAGATAGCCTGTGACCCCCTGGGAGTCTTTTCGCGACCCCCCAGAGGGTCGCGACCCACTGGTTGAAAAACACTGCTGTAGATTATTGTGAAAAACTAAAGAAAAATAAAAATAGAAAATAAAATTATTGAAAAAAACTAAAATGTGTAAAATATTTATTTATAAACAAGATAAAAACGGATTTACCGCGTGAAGTTAGTAGCATTCAACGGACCTATACTTGTATGCCAGCTCACATCATCATTCCTATACGATCTACGCTCAGTAGAAACGACGCTCGTGAATCGAGCACGCGACCTATGCGACGCTAAGCATTCTCTGCAAGAGATGGAACACGTAAAAGATATCATTAGGAAAATGGATATGGAAAATCCGAACATTTACCCCAATACTCGCATTCAAATGCATTTTTGTTGTATTTTTTTCTCTTTCTTCAAGAAGGTTTTGATCAAAATTATCTCTGAATGAATTTAAATGTTCGTATATTTTAGAAAAACGTGAAACTAGAAAAACCAGTGGGTCGCGACCCACTCTTTGGTAGAGACTGCTTTGGAATGTTCGCAACCTAATGTACAAAATAGCTTTTACCGTTAAAAATCATCTGATGGAAGTTTACAGCGTATACCCGTATAGCACAGTTATTGCTTTTCACGGAAATTAAACGATTATGCAATCAAATCAGTACGATAACAGGGACATACGATATTTCGCTATCGGTTGCTATCGAAGCGACGCTCGCTTTTACGCTTTTGCCAACTCAGCGATTCTGCTAAACAAATGAGCTTATATCAAGCTCAATTCTAGTTCTACATATTAAATATTAGCCCTTGAGATCGACAAAGTGGCCTATTCCATTTTTTTTAAATACATACTCTCATAGCGGTATTATTAAATGGATTAAAACTCTATTCAAATATATTTAATGACTTGTGAGACTAGGCGCACAGGGCGCCGCTGCATTATGTATGTGCCGGCGCGCAGTCGTTACGATCAGTTGATGTTCACAGGCCATACTTGAGCCGAGGCGGAAGGCGCTGATATGAGGGGGGCATCGGAAGTCTAGTCATCACGTAGGCAGTAGAGCTGTGCGATAAGTATTTAACTGTCTAGGTCGATCCGACACACTCTTCGTTTTCATAATGTCCAAAATTGACTATTACGCGGATTCTAAAGTGCCCCGTGTTAATATCGCATACCATATATAAAATTACGGAACCTAATCGGAACTTTCTATTGTGGAATTGTATTTTATTGCGCCGAAAGTCCGTGTTTACACACAGCGCGCGTAATTAATCGCGCGCACGAAAACAGTAGACGATGTATGAGGCCGGCCATATTAGAGCGTCGAGCGGGGCGGGTGATATTATAGACTTGACTCTCCTCCGCCCATACACAGTCAACTGTTCTAAATTATCGATCGAGCTTGCGACAATCTCGTTCTGTAGCTTTGGTGGCCTCTCGCTCTGGCTTTCTCGCGGTAAGGAGTTGGTCTCTTACGGGTTGTGGCGTAGCTAGACGTGTCGGATTTGTTATGTCCAAAGTCTTCTACGCTCACTGCAGGTCGATAGAACGACGACTCGTTAAAACGTCCTGTGGTGACGGGCTCGCCCGTTGTAGTTGACAACTCAATATGTAGCTTTGGTCGATGGCAAACGGTTTCGTGCAGCTTGGGCCACAAGATCTATTGTGTACCCGGATCGGTCTAAGTCACGATACAACTCCTATTCAGTAGCCTCCTCGTGTGGATGGCTACCCCGGGTATGACTCTCGCGTCTCCTAGGGATTGCTTCCCGGCGCTACTGGAAGTTTTGCGCGCCGTTTGGCGACGCCAATCGGTTGTGCACTCTGACTAATTGCTGAAGGAGCCTAGGGACTATGGAAATATACTGTCTCCTAAGTAGCGGGGGTGGATGTTGACCTGTCGTTAACCACTCTTGAAATGACCATTGGGCTAACTGATCCGAAAATCAGAAGCGGGTAAAATTTGCCTTTGGTCCGCGATAGATTTAAATTGAATCACAGCTGAATTTATGGCAGGTAGAGGCCGCGTAAGCGACTTCGGTCCCATAACCAGTCGGGAGGAAGGAGGTATCCTGCAGGTTAATTCCAGACGAAAACTGGTAGCCAGGGGGCGAGATGGCCCCACTGGGTTAACTTCCTAGTGCCTCGCCGTAAGGCGTACGTGGCTTTGCTGGACGGTAGATTTGTACCGTCCCAAAGTCTTCTACGCTCATCCCACGGCCAAAAGAACGATGACATATCGTTATATTAAAAAATGGTTCCTCAGGTACCTACTTGCAATTCAGAATTAAATCATACATTCCTAGCTATTCAACGCGTTGTAAGAAATTCCATATTATCCCACTTATTCAAAAGAAGGAGCCAAGCGGACCTGTACTATTTTCTAAACATTGCAAATGGAAAGGTGGACTGTCCCGAGTTGCTTGGACGTTTATACGTACCCCTGGTGCGCGTCTTAGGCATCCCAACCTGCTTTACGTGCCCACTGCAACAATGAATTATAAGAATAATTTTTATGTCATACGAGCGAGTAGATGTTTTAATGTATTGGCGCGAGAAGTTGATATTGACCTATTCATCACCTCTTCTCGAAAATTGAAACTTTTACTAAACAATATGTACTTTTCTTCTTAGCAATATCAGAATATATCTACAGTTATATTTGTTTGTTTATTCACTTCTTGTATCTTTTTATTATTTGTGAAAACTTTTATTTGGCCTTCAATACTTATTTCTCAATGTGTACCTATGTATGTACCTAGTACCTATATATGTACCTAGTACCTACCTATATATGTACCTAGCTGTAAGTTTTCCTAAGAAATGAAAATAAAATAAAATTAGTCTGAGGTGACGGGTTCGCCCGTTGTAGTCGACACTGCCCAACTGTAGCTGTAGTCGTGGCGTGAGTGTGAATAAGCCGCTTTGGACTTCAATTTCTGCCACCATACCGGCACATATGCAATTAGGCCACTTTTGGCGCAATGTGTCAAACGTCAAAGCTGAAATAGGTGAGTGTTGCAATAGACGTAATAGGCTGAAAAAGGAAGACTTGGAGCGAATACTCCGTGTTTTTTTTTCTTAAGATATCCTATCCTCACGAAACGCCGCTATTGTGAGCCACCAACTTTAGTTATTATATACCCCAACGATCAAGCTATCGACGTCCTAAAGATCAAAGATTTATGTGAGCTACTACCATATATCCCACCTTGCCTCCACATTTTCTACAGGAGTTAAAAAATAAACTCTTTTTAATAAATGTAATTTTATTTAAAAGAGTATTCTAAAACCAAATTCATACATTACTAAAATATACCTACCTAATTATCTTTCCAGCCTACTAAAATCATTTATAAAAGTTCATAAATAATTACAATTACAATTATTACAAATTATTTATTGATTTCAAATTATGAGTAGATTCAATATACAAAAGTAACCTAACTAGGCTGCCGCCTGTTCCTAACTAGGCTGCCGCCTGTTCCAAGGTAGACAATTTACTTTAATTATCCTAGGAAATCTATAATATTATATTTATATAAATAAACAAAATCATAAATAACAATAATTAAAAGACATCTTTAGAAAAAACACAATTTCTGGCTCTGGTGTAAAATACTGTCATTTAAACGTAGGTCACTCTGGCTCTCAACGGCTCATATCTCCTTCGCAAAATGCTCATAAATTATATCACAAATTAAAATTCATGAATTACTCAATTACAGTAATTACGGGAGTTAATAAGGGGTTCGCCAACCGGATACGTGGCAATGAATTTCTAAAGATAAGGCTCAACTTATCCATCAAACTGCTTACTCAACGCTTAAAAGCACCAAAGCCATCTTTGCATAATCTTTTAAATAAAGATTGCATCTTGAATACGCAAATCTAGCCACTTAACCCACCCTATCTGGGCCCGATAAAATGATTACCGAGGGCCAGTTTCGATAAAGCAGTATAGCTCGGGAGTAGAGAAACATTTTCATCATTTGATGTCAGCAGTGGCGGCGCTAGACCACACTTGGACGTCGGCGAAATTAGGTTCGCGAGGCCTTTTTTATTTCCCAGTCAAAAAAAACCGTTAGATTACATGAGCCGAATTATAGTGGAACTAATGTATGAGTAAACGAGTTTTATTGCTAATCAAATGATGTTAAAAATTACACAAATAGAAATTAAAATAGACAACTTTTCGGCTTTTGGCCTTACTGAACTTTTTCAGGATTATGTTATAGCTAATACTAGCCGCTATTTCAGCTTCAATTGATAGAATTGATAACGCAGATAGTCTCTCTTGGGTCATCGTGCTTCTCAAGTAGGTCTTAATCAATTTTAACTTTGAGAAGCTTCTCTCAGCGGAAGCTTTTGCGAGGTGCCCTCAGGTGCGAGGCCGTCGGCGGTCGCCGAAGTCGCCAACGCCTAGCGCCGCCACTGGATGTCAGCACTCCAAAATTGCTCCTGGAAGATGGCAGGGACTGTAACCTCTTATATGCTCGTATCTCGCGTGTTTTACCATAGTTGAAATATACGTCAACAAAAAAAATATTATATGATCGAGATATACTCACAGCACATAATTCTAGGTGTTTTGCACTGAATATGTTGTTTACATTCCAGTGTCTCTTAATAAATATCCTTTTCTATACCTTTTCCAACCTTATTGAAATATGCAGCGCTAAATATAAATAGTGTCGCTCCTAAGGAGGGGTTTTATCGCTACATGCTGAAAGTGTGGGCGTCAAATGACGTCAAGGCGTAGGAGAACCAGATTACCATCAAGTCTCCAGTGAGAAGATATTTAATATTCCTCCACCGTGATAACGTGAATCTGGTGACGCAGACGGCTCGAATTTAGGTCAGACGATATTTTAAAAATCTAATGTAGAGTGAAATGAGCAGCATGGATATTTTCTGTAGTCCATAAGGACTACGGAAAATATAAATTCTTATAATTTATATGCCTATAAAGCCATATAAATTTCTAATGGCATGGCTTACTTTGCGCGTTTGTGTTTATGTATTACTTTAATCATGCATACCATATTTTTAAAAGGCATTATTCGTTTTTTACAAGCTTTTATTTGCCTGGAAATGTTTGTTAGTATGTTAGTTTGTTAAGGTCAAATCTTGCAAGCTGAATCTTCCATTTATTCTATGAAGTCAAAATTTTACATGTTGTTTCAGTTCCGATGACAATGCATTTTTATGGTGAGCATGACCTGATTCTACACCAAGGATCGGCTCCCGACTAGGATACTCTTCCACGGTCAACAGCACACACACAATGTTGTATACGCTTCAATTATGAGAGCCCGTTCTAAATTTCACCACGACAGGGCTGCTGCCCCCAGGGATAGCTTTCAATGAGGGGACTCCTCAACGGTCAACAGCACAAACATGAAATTCTGTATAGCATTTAATTATGATAGCCTATTCTAAGTTCCATTACGACATGGATATTGCCCTCAGGGTTGGCTCAGAATGGAGCATTTTAATAAAAGCTTGTTTTTTAAAATGTGTTTTTACTATTAAATTATTATTTTTAAATTTCTTTATTCGGTCGGTTCCCTGTTGGATATAATAAATAAAAGCCCGTGTCTTTTAAGTTAGCGATTACGAGAGGATTTTCCGTAATGTAAGGACAATAGCTCGCTTTTACGAGGGTGGATTGTACCGCTGCCTAGCTAAGAAAAGAAATATTTAATTTCAACAAAAAAATGATATTTCAACATATTCACTCTCAACTTCAACACATTTCTTCTACCTAGATTCCAACATCATAATGCCACTTTTAAAAAAATATTCCTCGACGCCCTCAAAATAGCTGTCAACAGCAGATTCCACCTCATAATGTGTTAAAATCGTTGTCCACCCAAATATTTCTATAGACTCGGACAGAGATGAAGTAAAGGCCATATGAGGGATGCGGCAGCAATTCGAAACCACATTTCACAATTATAGACATTTTTTGTGCCGATGAGTGAACGTGTGCTTTATCCTGATGAAACAACACCGTTTTTTTTATAGCATAGCCATGCGTTTACTCTATATTTCTTAGTTTTTCACAAAAAAAAGGTCCCATTTTACTTTCCTAGCAAGGAAAGTGTTGTGGGCGCACTTATGTGTGTCTGTGTGTCTGTCTGTCTGTATGTTTTCGTCCACGATAGCGCACCAAACACTTCCTCCGATTAAGCTGAAATTTGGCATGCAAGCATCATTTGGTCATGGCAAGGGTTGAAAAAATTGTGGTTGAAATCGGTCCATTAGGTGGCGCGCTAGTCATATTTCAATCTCGAAATATTGAACTCGAAATATTAGGTCGAAACCACATTGTTAAATTTTGGTTGCAATATCATTTATACAAGCGACACAAAAAAAACCGACATACATTTTAATCATATAATAACGTCGATCCGCCCGAGGCTAGCCGAGAAACAAACAGGGTGGAAGGGGGGTCGGGGGGCGGGGGGGTTGAGGGGCTAGGGAAGTTAAGTGGGTGTTATCTAGGGCTTGGCAGGGGAGGGGGTTAATAATAATGGGGGAGGGGGAGGAGGAAGATGGGTGGAGGGGGTGGAGGAGGGAAGAGGAGGGGGGGGGGGGGTTGAAAGGAGTGGAGGAAACATACATAGACGAACCCTGAACACATTACACTCCTTTTTTGTTGAGCAGTCGTGTTAAAAGAGCTGTCTGACGTTAGCGACGACGCCCTCGTTGTCGAAATAGTTCTAAACGACCAAAATGTGCAAGAGTTTTGTAAAACCTGATACTTTCAGATTAGACGGTATTTTAGCCATAGAATGCTGTGGTAGAGTCAACAGCCCAGACTCCGGGACACCTGACTCTGGCGTACTAAAAAAGGTGTAATTTCAATTAGTACCCCCAAAGTGCATTGGAAAAGCTAAAAATTCATCAGTAGACAGTGAATGCAATAATGCGTGGCGTCAGCATTACTCCGCCTATGTCACAAAAATGAAGTCCATTATATTGCGCGGCACATTAGACCGATGCGCAATAGATACCGACAAAAACGTACCGGCGTATTTGCAGTCTTCAGGACTTCATTTTAGTGACATTTATGGAGTATACATTCACCTATACTTTAATTGCCCCAAGGTTTTTCAATGCTCTTCCTGGCGACATAAAATCAGCACAAAATAAGACCTACTTTAAAAGGCTGCTTAGAAACTGGCTTGTAAAAGAGGGAAGACAAGGAATTTTAAAAATACTGGACATTATAATCTAACCCGGACATTTGAATATTTTGAATCTTATATTGTATTATTATTTTATTATTATTATTTTATTTATTAATAGTATTATTATTATCCTTTTGTTTTAACGTATATTAAGAGATAATTTGTGTTAGTTTTAACACTATTTTATCTTAGTTATAAGTAAAATGCAGGACTATTTTGTTTAAATTCTTATTCTATTTTTTACTATTTTAAATTGTTTTGTTTTTTTTTGTTTTTTTTTCTCTGATTTGAATTTATTTGCTCTTATTTTAATTTTCCACTTCTAACTTTAATTTAATTATTTAATTTAATCAAGTATTTAGTCATTTTTAATATTGTTTTGCAATTCCATTTTTGTGCATACATGGAATGTATGCCACTCTTATAAACACGGTATTTGTGCAAGCACATTAAAAAAATAATGTTTACCTTAGAACAGGTCCCGGCCTAGTTAGGTGACATTGCCACTAGACTATGCATTGTATTCTTTTTTCTGCTTTTGATTCAATTTTGAAAGTATTTCTATGCATAATTCCTGAAATTGTTTACTTTTTTAATATTTGCATTACTTATATAAATAAATATATAAATGCTGACGCCTCGCGTTCTATTGTTAAGCAGTCTGACCATTTATTTCGAGTGAAAAATCGAGTTAAAATTCGAATTAAAATTACACCTTTCCTAGTACACCAGAGCTAGGTGTTTTGGAGTCTGGCCTGCTAACTCTACCCCAGCGTTTCTACGGCCAAAATACTGTGTGATCTGAAAGTATCAGATTTTACAAAACTCGCACTTTTTTGTCGCCGGCTCCCCAACTTAAATATTCTATTTTATTACCGTTTTTGCAATAAGTAATCTATCCTTACGGTCCCACGTCATGATTTTATTAAAAAAAAATGTAAACAGATCCGGCGGGGTGTGGGGGGGGGGGGGCGCCTTTGTCCTGCCTGAGCTTATTAGGATTTGTATTTCAGTCACGACGGCCATTTCGCTAAGTTCAAAGTTTATGAAACCAATCATTGCAAAGTGTGGGCACTCGCTTCAAACACGCATAAAGTTATATGTTAACCGCTGGAATGATAATACCACCGATCGGTGGTTTTCCGTTGCGACAACTCGCGAGCGGCCGATCTTCGTAGTTATGCAATTGTGTAATTATATGCGGAAAAAGTCGCCTTCATTGAGTAAGCCACCATTATACATTAGTATGCGTGCACTAAAACACCCTACAAAGAAATATTCGAGGGTTGAAAACATGCCGTCGTATGTTTAATATGATAGTTCTTTATTGTGGGAATTATTAAAAAACATACAATGTTTAATTAACAAACGGCCCAGAGAGCATACAATATTTTGTTTCAGAAGAAACTTCATAAAGAAGAAGCTATATAAGGCGCAATCAGTAAAACTAAAACTATCAACAATTAAAATAATCAATATCAGAAATGATCAAACACAAGCAATAATCATCAATAATCACATAATCAATCAAACAAATTTTTATAATGTTTTGTCCAAGAAGAATCTAAATACATTGTAATTACATTTAAATATAAGATACCATATAACTAAAACAATCAATAAAATTATTAATTCAAGTTTAAACAATCAACAAATTAAATAATCAGTATACGGCCGCATTACATTAAAATAAAGGGGCTGTAAAAAAAGTCATTTTGTAACATTTATAAATTCCTCAATAGAGTAAAACGTATTGGTTGTAAAAAAATCCTTTAAAAGTTTTTGGAACGTTCTGAGATTGCTATTGTCTTTTATGCTGCATGGTAGGCGGTTAAAATAATAAGGCCCTGAGAATTGGGTACTTTGCCTAGCAGCGTTTAAAACCACGCATGGTAGAATGAAATTATTCTTGTATCTGGTGTTTTTGTTATGTATATCTTTACATTTTACGTAACTTTCCTTTTCGGTGTAAAAATCTAATAATAGCCTATATAAGTAAAGTGATGTGAGAGTCATGATTTTCAATCTTTTAAAAATAGGTCTACATGTTTCTATATGTTTAGCGTTGGCGATAATCCGTAATGCTCTTTTCTGAAGGATAAATAAGGGTTCCTTGTGACAAGCGTAACAGTTTCCCCAGATCGTAATGGCGTAGCTCAGTATCGATTCAAAGACGGAAAAATAAATACTCCTCGTTTCTAATTCACTCATTTTCCTAACTATACGCAATGCATAACAGGCTCTACTTAATTGAATCTCTAGTGCCTCGCAGTGTCTATTCCATTTCAAGTTATCGTCGACGTGTACACCTAGGAATTTGAGGCATTTAGTCTGAGGAATGACGTTTTTATTGATGTGCAAGGTTACTTGAGTGCCCGTATTGGAATTTTGTGTGCTTGAAAATACCATAAAGTTACTCTTTGTTGCGTTAAGAAAAAGGTTGTTTGAATGAAACCAAGTGTGTAGCTTATTTAGAGTAATATTAGCATTAATCATTAGTTTTTCCTCACTTTTATCTGTTAAGATTAGACTAGTATCATCTGCGAACATTGTGATTTTTTTGTCCTCGAAATTATTAGGCAAGTCATTGACATATATTAAGAACAAAATGGGTCCTAATATAGAACCCTGTGGAACTCCAATAGTGATGTTTAATGGAGCAGAATGGTGTTTCTGTGAAGTACCATTTAAGTAATGCGTTATTTCCACTAGTTGATGTCGATTCCTTAGATAAGTCTCCATCCATCTTAAGCTATTTCCCCTAACTCCGTAGTGTTCTAGCTTGTGGAGTAAAATATCGTGGTTGACACAATCAAATGCCTTTGTTAAATCGCAGAAAATGCCTAAAGTATAAAAAAATTCCATCATTTTTTCGCTAATAAAAGATATGAAGTCCTTGATTGCCTTATTAGTCGACATTTTTTGTCTGTAACCAAGTTGTCTATTGCTTAACACATTATAAGAATCAAAAAAAAGTATGAGCCTTTTTTTTACTACCGTTTCTATTATTTTGGAAAAAGTTGGCCTATAATTACCTAGTTCGGTTTTTGGTCCTTTTTTATGAAGAGGAATTATTTTAGAGAGCTTCAAGTCTTCTGGAAATACTCCACTTTCCATAGAAGCATTGATAACCTGTGCAAGTGGATCTTTCAGGAACACAATTGCTTTTTTTATCACCGATATTGGAATTTCATCCATTCCGGCTGATTGACTATTTTTGAGATTGTTTATTAGCTTTTCTATTTCGTCGCTGGTAGTTGGCTTTAAGAATATAGAATCAATTACTTTGCATGTCTTATTCAAGTATCGCCGATATTCTTTGTTGTTTTTTGGAATGCTATTAACTTTCGTAGTACTATTTATAAAATATTCGTTGAATATATGTAGTTGCTACTGTCTTAGGATTGTCTATCTTTTTATCATCGGAAATTATTTCTAAGTTGGCTTTAAAACTGTTGTCTCTATTAGTTTTGTCCTTCACTACTTCCCAAATTGCTTTTATTTTATTGTTTTGATTATCTATGTAATGTTTGGTTGATATTCTCCGTGCCTGTTTGATAACCATTTTTAGTCTAGAGGTATAATTCCTATAGAAAACAATAAGATGTTGATCCCTTTTATTTTGCTGTGACTTGAGGTATAAATGTCTTTTTTTTCTGCACGATACCCTGATACCCTTTGATATCCATTGAACTCCTTTACGAGGCTTCATCTTCACATATTTATATGGAAATGAGATATTGAATTTATCTTTTATATTATTTAGAAAAATTGTAAACCATTTGGAGTTATCCTTCTCACAAGCGAAAAATGTTATCCAGTCCATTTCAGATAAATGTTTATTGAAGACTAGTTGGGACTTGTCATTAAATATTCTTTTCCGGTTTGTTAGGCAGCTACTATTTTGCGTGATGTTTTCATTAAAATATTCATTGATATTGCCTCATGGTCTGAAATCCCCAGAGACTCGATATTGTTGTCAAATAAGGAACTTTGTAAATTTGTAAAAATGTTGTCGATGAGTGTACTTGAGGTAGCAGTGACTCGTGTTGGCGAGGTGATTGTAATTTTCATGTTGTATTCCGCAAGAATTGACTAAAATTTTCTTACGTTTGGGTTATTATCTAAAAGATTTATGTTATGGTCCGTTGCTATAATCACTTTATCTAAAATCAGTGTATTTAAAATTTGTCTAAATTTATCAAAAAATATATCTAAGTTGCCGTTTGGAACTCTATATATACAAATAATTATTAATTTATTTCTTTTCAATTTTATTCCGCAACATTCGAAATGTCTTTCTACAGAAATGTTTTGAAAAACTTCATGGTAGGCTGCAATATCATCAAAAGGCGCTCCTTTTTTATGTAAATAGCTACACCGCCGCGTGAATATTGACTACGACAGAATTTAGATGCTAAACTGAAATCGTTACTTATATTTTGTAATTTGCATCCTTCTGAAAACCAATGTTCGCATATGCAAACTATTTGTATGTCCGTTTTTTCATTTAAATACACCTCTTATTCATTCCGCCCCGTGTTTAAGCATTGTATGTTCAGATTCAGCAATTTTAAGTTTCTATTATTACATTTGGGATGAACAACATTAAAAATATTTTTATCAATATATGTTTTTTTGCAGTTGCTAGGCTTGATTCTCATAAAAAAGATGTTTGTTTTTTGAAGTAATAGTCGATTTTGCCTTTAAGCTGCTTGATTGGTTTATTTTCAAAAGTATTACTTTTCTGTTGTGATTGTGGGATCTCTTTTGGCTTAAAATAGTGATAAATTGTATTTTTGGTAATTGGACAACCTGTCATGGTTTGTTCTGCGGCTGCCATTTTGTTTACTATAGAACTAAATAATGGTGCACATAATAATGGTGCAAATAATTCCCCCAGATATAGTTCATTAAACACATAAATAGAATAACAGAGATAGTTCCTTCTCGTGACATAATGGACGAGTTCAAAAGAGTTTTGATGGACATTAGTGTCGTGTTTGTGGCACGATAATATCGGTCGGGGTGGACAGCGCTTGTCATAATATTTTCAGTTTGAAGAAATATATGAGCAAGCGATTAATGGACAGCGAGAGATATGAACTGACGAGCTATGCGGGCACATTTGTCTTTGACACATAATATGATAGCACTAACGTGGAGCTTGAGCCTGACGACCTGTTTGCTATCTTGGGTCAGCTTAACTCATCCCTCAACTCCCATCCGGTAGCCTCCTCGAAGCGCGACTAACCTGGAAAGGATTCCGTGAAACCTGCCACGGCTGTAAGTCCAGACTTGGACAGGTGGGGTCTGTTGTTCGAATCGGGAGATTCTGGGCGATTTACGGATCGTGCGGCGTTTGCCAATCGTCTGTGCACTCCGGCGAATAACCGGGGGAGTCTGGAAATGTACGTTTCCTAAGCAGCGGGGGTTGTTGTCGGCTTGTTGTCAGCCACCTTTGAAGCGATTCGCATGGCCACCCGATCCTGTAAGAGCTTGACTGGCAAAGAGCGCCAAGGTCCGAGATAAATTCGAACTGAATTACCTCCAACATCAGGTAGCGGCCGCTCAAGCGACTTCGAATCTATGACGAATTTTAGATGTTTATCCTCGATGTGATTGAATTTTATATTGTTTTAAACGATACGTCCAAGGATAATTGAGTTTTGCTCTATGAATGAAACAGTCACCCCGCGTATTATATAGGATAGTTTGAGACTTTGAGATATTTGGGTAATCAACGAGGTGTTTATTTCGGAGTTACTTCCACTGTTCGGCTCATCGTCGCTTATAGCAATTTCTCACCATAGAAGTCTGCGACTCTCAGTCGGCTGCTGATATTTTCATCGGCATGCAATGAACCACTTTATGTGTCAAGTGACTGACAGTTTTGCCGCGACCACTGGGCATTCAACCGATAACCACTCAATTAATGGGTAAAACGTCTATAAATCGGATTTTAAATTGAGTTCGTTTTAGCTGAGTGCAAACGGGGGCGCTTTAACCGATTGTAGGAAATAATAATATATAAGGATGGTTAAGCGCTTTATGACTACTGAGAACCTATACTTATGGCATAAAAAACAATGAGGACACCAAGAAGATACCTTCCAGCAGTGGCCATTTGAAGCGGAAAATGTTAGACCAATAGTATTACACATTTAAATCTATATGATATGCCTTGTTTCACGTAGGAATGACACGTATAGTCAATTTTTCGATTAGACATAACATAATTCTACGCAATAATGACGGTAATACCAATGTACTGGATCTCAATATATTCTCACGTTGAAACGCTATTCCTAATGGCTTAACTGCAATTTGAAATGTATGAGTCGTTTGCTAGATGCCCAGAAAGAATTGTGTATTGTGTATGCGTATTTCTAATAAGTTGAAATACAACTTCTGGCACTACAAGACACAAGTGACGTCTGGCAGTCAGCTGGTCGCTGGCAGCGACCGAAAGCCGAATTCCATTCATAGACAAAAAATGTAGAAACAGTAGCTATTTGTTACATTTTTTTTTATTATTTATTAGATTTTAGATATTTTGAACCATCTTCTCGTATAAAAATAAAAAAAGATGGATTTTCTGGCATTAGCGCGGAGCGCGTGTGAGCGAGACGCCCTCTACGCGGGTCAATCGTCTATTTTTCGGTGAAATAACCATTTTCCAACCCCATATTAAAAGCACTAGAGCCTCTAAAGCCACTTCAAAATTTAAAATATCACAGGATAAAACAACCCCCAAACGAGGTCAGGTTATGTCGATTTTTCAAAAGGCAACCAGACCTCAAAAATTATACAAAGGTATATATTTAAAAAAAAAAACATAAAAGATTCAATTCAATTAAAAAAGACGTATTTTCAAGGCTTAGTATATATCATATATACTGAACTTGGTTTAGATATCTCGGTTTTTCCCTAATTATCTTTTCCTTGAAATATAATTAATTTACGATACAATGACAAAAATGAAGTCGGTCTAATAGGCCACGCAATATAATGCACCTAATTTTTGTGACATATATGGTATAATGCTGACGCCACGCTCTTTACTGTTAAGCAGTCAGACTATTTGTTTCGAGTTCTGTATGGCATCCACTGTCTACTGATAAATATTCAGCTTTTCCCAGCTTTCAGCAACACTTTAGGGGTACTAATAAAAATACACATTTCCTAGTACGCTAGAGCCAGGTGTCCCGAAATCTAGCCTACTGACTCTACCCCGAATTTCTAAGACCAAAATACTGTCTGATCTGAAAGTATCAGCTTTTACAAAACTCTTGCACTTTTTTGCACTATATAACAGAGTGAGAAGGAAGTATTATTATATAGAGTAACAATATATAAAGTATTAATATTAAGTATAAGAGCTTAATATTATTAAATAAATAAGAACTTCATGTGATTGAAGTTTTATTTACTAGCTGTAACTAAAATACTAAAACTAATACTAATATTACTAAACTATTAATAATAACTAAAACTATTACTTGTTGTGGCTCAGTGTAAAATAATGTTTTTACGTGTCACAGTTGTGACATCTATATAATAGGTATATAAAACACGCGTACTCGAATGCAATGTCGTGTCGAAACTTTAAGTCATCGGTGAAGAACTTTCGGAGATTTAAGATTTTGAACAAACGAACAATTGCTTTTTCATTTAGATAGATTTTTCTAAATCTACCAGTAATACGCTATCGATATAAACGTGTGGCATAGTGGAAACATAGTGGCTTTATGATTTTTAGATTATGGTTAGCTGTAAGATATTGCTTTTAGGCAATAAGCTCGCCTTTTTGTTAAAGCAAATAAAGCGTTTAATTTATTATTATTATTATTATGTTTAAAATAAAGCCATAATGATAAAGCCAGATTTTTATAAAAACATGTTAATAAAATATTGATAAAAACGAGGCATATCTCTATATTCTGAGTTGTTTAATTCTCTAAGGGGGTTGAAAATCTGCCTTAAATCAGTAATTTTTCAGTAAATTTCAGGAAAAAAAATCTTCACAAAAATTATTTCCTTTTTTTTTTAAATAACGAACTTTAGTGAAAACCAGTATACCATGAAAGGTATTAAATTGTTTCAAAACATTCCTTGTTTTCTTGATTTCGATTAGATGAGTTACGTTTGGTGAAAAATATTTAAAATGGTTAGAATATTATGATCCAAGATCCAAGAAAAAGCATATTGGAACCTATTTACTGACCTTCACCGCGTAATTCTCACAGAATGCAAAAGTATAACAAATAAGACTCTAGACAGCAGAATGTAATTTAGATCATTATTTACCTATCCGTATACAGGGTGAGTTTTTGATTAGTGACATCCTTGAAGTGGATGAATCAGTACGAGCAAATAAGCAACTTTTAATGGTTTTTTTTGAAATAAACAAAAAAACTTTGTTTTTTTTTAGTAAATTTGACTGATAAATAAAAGTTTGACAAGCGATGAGCGCGATGCGCTATCTAACAATAGGTAAAATATCGCAAATAAACAATATTCGCGATATTTTACCTACCTCTATAAGGCGCAACGAGCTCAAATCTTTTTACACTATTTTTCAATACTTTTCTTTTATTTTTTTTTTTTTTTATCAAAAGTTGGTTATTTGCTCATACTGATTCACCCATTTCAAGGATGTCACTAATTAAAAACTCACCCTGTAAAATTTAAAGGTATATAATTCTGTAATTATGATCCAGCGAAGTGGTGTTTTTCGGGTTTACATGATGCCGACCCTTAAACTAATTACAAAATTCAATAATCCAGCGCCGGGTTGAAGAGATTACAGTGTATGCAGGTACTTTTATGCTATTATGTAACACTTGAGCAATTACAGGATTGCAATCTCATTCACAAACATGCTCCAACTTATTGAATGAAATTACATTACCGAAGTTCGAGCTGGAATAATGAAATCTCATTTCTACAGACAAACAGAACTTTGCTCGTAGGTATACATAGACAGTGAGACTACGTTAACCGTGAATTTGTAAAGTTAGACTGTCGACTATGGAGTGAGAATACTGCGCCACGGAGTGCATGCAAACTATACGAGTATCAGGCTAAGCGTATGCTGAGACGCAGGTGACGCAGCGCAGCATAGTACAGATTTTGCAAGGCAGGGCAGTTGAGGCAGACATAGCCCGCGAGCGTATGCTGCGATGCAGCTAAATGACACAGATACATTCATTCGCGTCCTAGCTAGTACAAAGAATATACAGTTTTGAGTTTGGCGAGAAAAATGAGTTCAGAGTCAGAAGTCTGATTATGAAACTAATGAATTGTTGCTACTTTACAGTTTGTCAAAGCGTAGAATAACTATTTGGAAAAGTGATTATCCGAAAAAACGATCTACTTATGAAGAATTTGTACTCTCGAGAGAGTTATCTGACAAACAATTTAAGAATTTATTTAAATGTTCTCTCATTTTTGCAGCAAAATAATAAAATCTAGCTAAAAACAAGTTTCGATGTGCACGCGTCGCGCAAAAATATGTGCCGGTACTACAACGAGGCGCAGAGCTAGACACATGTCTGCGTTTTAAGTGCCTGAGCCGCAGCGTATGCAGCTTTCAGCACATTCATGCATTACAAAATCTGCTCTGTCTTGCGATGCTCGGAACTCTGTCACCTGCGTCTCTGCGTCAAAAAAAATGTTTTTAGTTTAGTTTATCGTGTAGAATCATGTGCTCTAAACAAAACTCTCCTAAGTAAAAAATAATGTTAACAAGTAAACATATTAAAAGGAAAAAAAAACATGACTGCCGTTACAAGAAGTGAACTACTGTATTTATTATAATTATTTTTATTATTTATACTGTAGCCGGCGATTGGGGAGGGGGTCGCCCTTCCAGCCAATACGCTGCTGACGGTGCTGCTGGATCTCGTACTCCATTCACGGTTCGCTTCCATTCTTGACGATTTTTTGCCACGTCTCGAGCAACCCTAGCCGATAATCGTTGATTCTTAAGTCGTCTTTGATGTTATTTAGCCAGGTTTTCTTCGGTGCCGAACGCTGATTCTCAATTCTGTCGGACGGTCTCGCCAATTTACAATTTTTTTACAATTTTTGTTGTACAATTACAATTTTTGTACAATTTTTTTATGTAAATATTATCAAGGGGGTGGCTTTCTGTGCCGACTAATCCTTATCAATATAGCAGATAATGCAGCAGATATATTATTAAATGGTCAAAATGGCCACTAAAGTTGCACTGAAAGTCACCCTATCATAATCTCCAGCAGGTAAGCCTTAGGCTTGGCTGGATTTTATACTAAGCTGTATTGTAAAAAATGGTTATTAAATTTAAAAAAAAAAAAAAAAGAAGTTACGTGGCAAGCGATTATCGTTCATTCGGCAAACATGGCCGAACCATCGTAGTCGACGTTTTTGTACTTCTTCTTCGATCGTTGTTAGTAGATCGCATCTCTCTCTAATGGGTCTCGTTTCGAATTCGGTCGCGGAGTGAGACACCGTGAATCTGCCTCAAGCATCGCATTTGGAAGACTTCGAACTTTTTGAGGTCCGATTGTAGTAACGTCCACGTTTCCGATTCATAAAGAAGAATGGAAAACGTTTGGTATAGTCGTACTTTGGTTTTGATGGTAATATTCGTTCGCTTCCATATGCACCACTTGAGCGAGGCAAATGTTGCTGTTGCCTGACCGATCCGGCTATGGACATCGGCCGTCGATGCCACTTTCTTTTCCGTAACCTACGATCCTAAATACTTGAATTGTGGGACCTGATCGATTTGGGTTCCATCAAGGTAAACGCTGGCCTTCGAACCGTCCGTAGTGAGCACTTTGGTCTTATCCGCATTGATTTTTAATCCATATGATTGAGCAATTCCGGATATGTCGTATAAAATGTCCGTTGCTTCGGCATCAGTGTCGGCGAAAACGGCGCTATCATCGGCGAACATCAAATCGGTTATGAAGTTTGATTCTTATATCAAATTTTCTTACTGTATTTATAATTATTTTTATACCGATTTTAATAAAATATTTATCGTTTTTGTATTTATCCATATAAGTACATACATATTCTCGAAATTTACACAATCACACCTTTAATTGGACACAAAACACTATATATTAAAAACACTTTCTTTTTTCACGATCAAGCATCTAATTTATAAATAAATTGATTTCTTTTAATAAAATATTCCAACACAAATAACGCACAATGCTATCAGTCTCTCAAAGACGAACTATCCCGAATCCTTGACCAACTAATTCGTCCTCTCTTCTTGTACTCAATTCTCTACTCCCTCCTCCCGCTGTATCTCCACAGCTCACAAAAAGTAAATTACACTCATTGTGAAACTAGGATGCCGTATTATTAGGGTTCCGTAACTGTTGTATTTCAAAGTTGTTTTTTAAGTCACAGTTACACATATACAACTTTCACAATCCGCTTATTTAAAGCATCATTGAGTAGTTTAAATTTTCCTCTCTTTTTTCAGGGCTGCCTCCTTTTGACGATGTGTCCACTTAGTCTTACTAAAAATTTTCCATCCTTATTCTCCCCTAAGCCAGCCTCTCTTATCGAGGAAACACCTGCCATACAATATTGTACTGAATGTTAATAGACAAAATTTTAACGAAAGAAAAACTGACTCCAATTTTTTTTATATGCGCAGCAGCCATGTAATGGTGATAATTAAAACGGGCTATTATAATTGAATGCGTATACCAAAAAATTGTGTCTGTGCTGTTGACCTTCGAGGACTTCCCTCGCTGGAAGCCAACCCTGGGTGCCGCAGTCCTGTCTTGGTGAAACTTAGAACGGGCTGTGGTAATTGAATGCATATACAAAATTTTGTGGACGTGCTGCTGATCGTTAAAGAGTCCCCTCGTCGGGAGCCAACCCTGGGTGCAGCAGTCATGACATGGTGAAACTTAGAACGGGCTATCATAACTGAATGATTATACAAAATTTCGTGACTGTGCTGTTGACCGTTGAAGAGTCTCCTCGTCAGGAGACAACCCAGGGTGTAGAATCAGGTCATGCTTACCATTGAAAAAAATGCATTGTCATCGGAATTGAACCAAGATGTAAATTTTCAACGTCATATGATAATATTTGAGGAGTTCCATCAATTCCTTATGGATCCCATCACCAGAACAGGATTTTGATAAAAATGTGACCAATCTGGAAGTACATCCTTTCAAATAAAAAATAAATTTTCCAAATGGGTTCATAAATAGCAGAGTTCTAAAGTAACAAACATTAAAAATAAAATAAAATAAAAGATACAACCGAATTGATAACCTCCTCCTTTTTTTGAAGTCGTTTAAAAAACCACATAAATCAGTTTGATTGTAATTTTCTGAATTAAAAAATACACTTACATAAAAATAATATTCTAATCTTGAAGGTATATCAATGGGAATTCACTTATAGAAAATGCATTATTGTTTGAACATTTCTTAGTAATAATTTTCTAAAAATTGCATTTTACACCATCGCTTTATTGTACACTTCTAAACGAGATATTTTATTTCAAATTTGTATGATTGGCGTGCCCGATAACGTGGTATAAACTGCAATGGGCTTCCAGATCATGAGAGCATCCGGTTTGCCGCGCTTTTTGCGTTGCCCCCCCCCCCCCCCCCCTCTTACCCCATGCCTCTTGGCGTCTGGCGCATTGTTTTGACGGGACCTCGGGCCTCCGCACGACATCTGCCAAGTACCTACCTACCGCGGAGGCAGATGTTCTGCAAAGGAGGACCTCAGCGGTGCATCTTGTAAATCTCGTAACCAGTACGGATAAAAGAGTATTTTGTCGATAATTATAATGCGAGAGTTAATGCGATAATGCATGGAAAACAGTTTGCAAAAATCATTTAAGGTCACTGCGTTTCGAATCTGGGTCGATTCCGGATCGAATAGGTCGACATCCATGTCGCATGGTGTTTGAGAAAGAGTAATCAAAACACTGTCACATAAGAAATATATTTTGAATAACATTGTCTATGATGTAAAAGAAACAAACTATTGATATTTGTTCACTTTTAGTGAGTTTTTGACACAGCTACAATTTAATCAAAATGCTGGCAGTATTTATAGCACATCGTGAACTTTCAAAGCCTAATAGCATTTCGTAAATAAAACAATTGATAAAAAATCCAGCGAAAGCACAGATGTTTAGTAGATGAAAAGATGGAAAGTTGAATTTTAAGGGTTAATTTTATAAATTCATATAGGATAAATTAATCTTCATTTGCGTCAGTTTCTTCAGTTACTTATTAATCATTTAAATCATTTTCACCAGTTAAGTCATTAATCTATTAATGAATTATACATAGGACCCTTCCTTATGAAAAATCAATCCTCCTGGTTTAAAATCTATCTCGATTCATGTACGTAAAAATCTAGTTTCTGGTGCTGAAAGAACACCCTGTTTATTAGATAGGATAAACATTCATAGCTTGTTTTCATTATGCTATATATTAATCATATTTATCATACGATAGATTTACACAATACGACTGTAGCCTTAATTCGATTGTAGTGCTTACCAAGAAATTCGTATATTGTATAGACGACGAACGCTCAGCGCAGACATGTCATTCCCCCGAAAATATATATTTTTATAAGTTAATATAGTAGTGGAACTGAATTATAATAAAATAGGTACTTGATACATGGTCAATATATAGGGTTTTCCAATAAGGGCAGATTGATGTTGACAGTCTGTGCAATAAAACGGGTTGTGCGTGAGGTATTAACAAAATTCTTTTTTTTATTTGAAAGGATCATGTAGGCCATTATGTATGGAATATGACATCGTTAAAATGTCCGCCACGGCTTCGCAAGTTGGCACAGATCCGAGAGGTCCAATTTTCAATGACTCTGCTGCACAGATCCGGCTGAATTTGAGCGATGGCCAGGGTTATGTTGACTTTGAGGGTATCGGTCGATTGCGAATTATTGTCATTGACTGAAAAAGTCTAGAGGGGTCAAATCACACGATCTTGGTGGCCAATTCACGTCACCTCCGCGAGAGATAACCATTCACTAACGAACACACATTTTGATAATAAAGTTTTAACGTGCTACTCAATCGTGTACCTTGCCATGGTGATTTGGCACCAGTGACACAATAAACAACAGATTTGTCAGACTCTGCTGAAACAATATGGCCGCCACAGACTGTCAATATCGACCCAACCTTATTAGAAAACCCTATATATATACAACAAAGAAACCAGACCTCCTAGTATTGTGTGTCGGTTTCGTCAAGAAACTTCTTACATTCTACTCTATCTTGGGCTTTGGGCCTTTAACCACAGGTGTTTAACCATAGATTAAAGCCCATCGCAGCTTTAATCGTACGACTTTTAGATAACCCTCAGGTTTTCCAAGGAGAATACGTTTCAAATCAGATTTTCTGGAATTCTCTAGTCCTCCTGTTCTCAGGAATCTCCCAAATTGCATATCATTATACAGATTATATTGTTCTTGATTACACTGAACTTCGTCTTTCTAATAAGACATCCTCATGTGCGGCATCAAAAATCCTGCGGAAAGTAATAGAAGTCTATCGCGGTTGTTTGACATTATAAATATCATAAAATTGAATGTATATATATATATATATATATATATATATATATATATATATATATATATATATATATATATATATATATATATATATATATATATATATATATATATATATATATATATATATATATATATATATATATATATATATATATATATATATATATATATATATATATATATATATATATATATATATATATATATATATATACATTCAATTTTATGATATTTATAATGTTCATGAGCGAAGTTTGCACTGAAAGTAGATGGTAGGCTTCCGATATACTGTATGTAGGAGAGCATTGTCACTTCTCCTCGTCTCTTTGACATCCTAAAAAAGCAGACAGCCGTCCTTTTCTACTTAATAGGAGAATCTTATTTTGGGTGGCGTTTAGATTACCCAGGAATATCCTGCATAATATTTTGCTTTCAAAGGCATCCATTGCTTTTGCATTCGCTTTGGTCAATGAGTCAATGTTTATGAAACGTACAACTGATCTGATCAGTGTCTTGTAAAGTACTGCCTTCGTCCACCTGGACACCTATTTTAGCTACTAAATGTACTTCACCTTTTTATGTATTGTAGTCGCATGGGGTAAGCGTAGAAGTTATTGGTACTGCGAAAAAGACTGGCAAAACTACAGAAAAGCTACTTATACCTTAACATTACATTCTAATAACTCTAACTCTTGTACGCAGTACCTATACCAATTAAACTAGAGACGACAGCAAACACCTCTTTCCATCACGTCATGTCCCGCGAAGACGCATGTGGCTGCTTTGCTCTGCGCCATCTTCTTTGTATAGGGTAGAATGTGTTTTACGTAATAATTTTTAGGTTATTTCTTTAAATGTTTGCATCACGTGTGTCTCTGAGCAATGAAATATAGCGTTTTGGTTTGATTAGCAACTAAATTTATATTTATGGAAGTACTTTGAACATAATTATTATCTATATAAAATATGATAGTTATATAAGAACTATCATATTTTGGTTGCGGCCTCTCGGGGTAAGTGTGCGCCGTAAAAATGTGAGCACGCAAATTCCACGAAGGCTGGCAACATTTTCGTCTTTTTATATATTTTACGTGAATTTCGAATTATTTTTGAAATATTTTTGTAAGTGGGCGCAAATGTATGCTTTTTTTTTGTTCGGGGTAATAAGATCGTCAGTTATAAGGTTTTGTGTTGCGACTTTATTTTAAACTAAATGTAAAATAAGGATTATTAGTATAGTAAGTATTGTTTTAGAAAACCCTTTGGTTTTTCCACAATACCAATCAGAAAAAAAAAATGTGCACACCTACCCCGTCTGACTACATTACATTACATTATATTTCCGTCATGTGCAATTGACGGCTAAACACCGATTTTGGACGTGTCAAAATAAATGTGTTAGGTAGTAAGTCTCGTTACTATTATTTACTTAATATACATAGTTTGTCAAGAATTTAAATACTAGATTGACAAAATATAAATACAAATAATCAAAATAGAGGTAAAATAATTGAAATAGTCAATAATTCTAGTAGATACGTACTAAAAATTATTCATTGTAATATTCATGTTGTCAGTAAAATGTTAAATATCAAATTAAAGCAACGCCATGCATTTAAAAACTAAAAGTACAAATATGAGATCAAATAAAATAACCAGTAAATAAGGCTATTTCTATAAAACATTTAAATGGGTGCAATATTTGAAATGTCATGGCCGTAAATTCGACCAGATCATAAAGGGTGGCCTATTTGCATCTCCTTAATATATATATATATATATATATATATATATATATATATATATATATATATATATATATATATATATATATATATATATATATATATATATATATATATATATATATATATATATATATATATATATATATATATATATTATTTTATTTTACGTCCTCCAGCTGTTTAACAGTGGTAGGGAATAGATTATAGAATGTAATGTTAAGGTATAAGTAGCTTTTCTGTAGTTTTGCCAGTCTTATTCGCGGTATGCATTAAAGAGAGCTACCGCGGATATGGTGAGAGTGAATGTCATCATTAATTGCAGATTCTGCGAGGTGCTGTCTAGCATATATTATACACTGGTATATGAACGCCGAAGACCATAAATATATTTCTCGAATGACCATAAATATACGAACGAATTCGAAGGCATAGGGACCAACAATAAAAGGAGCTGGGATTACACTTTCAACGTGGGCAGCCATGATTTTATAGCTATGTAGTTCTTCTCCTGATCTATTCAGGATTTATCGTTATTATCCTATAAATATAAAGAACTTCGCATGCTATAAAACGTGCAAAAATTAGTGACTCCTATGACCCTCTTACGAGAAACCTATGACGCTACAATCAAAAGATTACACAAAGTTAACTGTAGGCGCATTGTTATAACAAGAGTCGTGCGTATTTTTGCGTATTTCCACCATAGTAAACCGAAGAGAAAAGTTTTTACTATCTCACAATCGTTTAGTCATCTTTCACGAACAATAGTTATATACAATCATATTTTTGTGATCTATAATAGTCATTATTAAAATTTACATTCTTACTCTATTGTTTAGTGAGTTTTTTAAGCAGATAAGCTCAGTTGCATATTTAAATATGCAAATATTCCCACATTCGTAAATGTAAGTAGGTACCTTAACAGTTTGCCACAATCAGAAAACTTGGATCGTATCCCGAAGGTTGGAAATTTTTAATGCAGGGGTGTGAGTAGGTTCAATGCCTTCAAAGTTCATTTTTATTATACCACATATTGAGCTATACATACCGTTTATGGTCAAGGAATGTATATACAAACAAGCACATTACTTAAGGGGGAGCCTGGTTTAGGACAGCGAAAAGAAAACATGCCTTTCATGTTTTTTTTTTGTAACAAAGTTGAAATCTATTTATGAATCTTTTACCTTTGGAATCGCTGATAGTTGCAGATTGCTGTAAATGTAAAAAACTTACACCTGTTATCTAAAAAAAAAATTTTAAAACATTTTTCTCAAAACTATATTTTTCTGTTCTGTGCCGGTGATTAAAAAAAAAACTACTTGATTGATCGAGTTATACTTAAAAAAAAAATAAGATTATTAAATTCCCTTCTATATGACCTAAAAAAATAAAAAAGTTGTTTTAATATATTTTTTACTGGTTAAACACAAAATTTTGGGGCGAAAATCGATTTGATTTTTTTAAATCCTTGAAAAATATAACAATAATAAGGTTTTGTATTTTTTTTTTAGTTCATCTAGAAAATACACATGTAAAAATGTATATACCTTAGTTTACATTTTTTGTTCCAGGTAAATTACCGGCGCAAACCGATACCGACATTTCTGCAGCGGTAAAAACTTTTGCGATTCGATACCTCAAAAATAGTTTTTTTTACTGTTGCAAAAAATATTTCTATTTTTCAAATGTTAATCAATTTGATATATAAGATTCATGATCAGATTTCCACTTTAAGTTTAAAAAAAAACAGGCAAACAAGTATTTTTGGCCTTCTAAGCCAGGCCCTCCCCTTAACTTAGTTAAAGTTTTTTAATAAGATTTCTCAGTCGTCCATTTGTATCGCAGCTCCCTGTATTGGTTTCATTACATTGATGAATAAACAGATAGGCAAAAGTAGTTTCAAAATCGGATGTGTTCTTGAGATATCGTTAATCCACACAGGCATACAGAGAAATATTTTATTTCGTTTTTTTGGTTCTAAATTTTCTAACACGTAAAATAAAATTCGTTCTGAGCATAATAATTTATTTTAACGGTAAATACAATACGCTTCCTGTCAGCATTTTGTGCGGGTAGGGCTGGCGCTAGCGTAAACAGTCGAACACTTATTGAAACAACTATATATAAAAATAATAGAATATGTCATAAATAGGTAATACCACCAGTACGCAATAGCCCTTCAATAACACCACAACGTAATAACCCTTCAAAGGGTAACGCTCTGAAGAAGGTAACACCAACAACTATGCAATTTAACGGGGTAGGCGCGGACCCTGCAAGCGCGGGAATCACAAAAACGGCTTTTCTACTGTTAATTACCAGTACCCGGATACAATTACACACCCAGTTGGAGAACTCCTATCACAAATTTAATATTCACAGTCCTTCAATATTCGTGAAGTTTACTATGGAACCAACTACCTTCTCACGTCATAAGCATTTTGTCACTTTTCAAGAATTATGTTACTACTAATGAGTTTATCGCTTGTAATAGATACCTTGAATTAAATGTTATATCTCTTCTAAGGAGTCTAATCTAAATTTAATTTAATTTAATTTTTTTTAGCTAAATGTATACAGCATATTCATTTTATGAAATGGCATTCTAAATTAACATTAATATAGCCATTAATACGTTTCAAATTAGCAAATAATATAAAGCACCTATTTAAAAGATAATAATTTGGTATTTTTTTTTTAAGAGCCGTATTACAAAATAGCGTAGGTATTCTTTTAAAATGAGTTGAAAAAATGAACGCATTTTTTTTTGGATGTAACTATAAAAGATAGGATAAATAAATAAATAAATAAATAAATAACTATTCAACCCTGGGAGAAAAACCGCGGCACTGAGCGCTCTTCTCTTGCGCAAGCAAATATATACACAATTTCTAATTGTTTTTTGCAGTGTTTTCTCCTTTCTAATGACAATAATTTATATTATGTCGTATTGCTAAAAGAGTGATCTTTAATATAGTATAAGTATTATATAAGAATCTTATTTTATTTCTGAGAAAATTAGAACTATTCTTGGAATTAGAACGCCAAAAATCCACTCTTCTTGCCTTTCTGGAAAAAATATGTGAACGGGCTCTTAAAGAAAAAAGGAAAAAGAAGCATTTTTAAATTTAAATGTATAAGTACAATAGGGCAATGGAAATGGAAGGGAGGGAGGGACCATGTACAATTAATCTCATTATTTGTATATGGTCAGTAATAAATCTATAGCTCGTAATAATGCTCATTTACTCGTAGCTCTAAGAATGACATATAATTATATAACGAAACTATCGCGCGCAACTCTTGTTTAATATAATATAATGGATCTTTTGGTTGGATTAAACTAACTTAATCGATAAAAGAATAAGTTAATAGTAAAGACAAATTTTTAAAAAACAAGCTTTTAATAAAATGCTCTGTCCTGAGCCAACCCCGGTACAGCAGCTATAAAATAGTAGAAATTAGAACGGGCTATCATAATTGAATGCGTATACAAAATTTCGTGTCTGCGCTGTTGACCGTTGAGAATTCCCTCGTCGGGAGGAGCCAACCCTGGACGCAGCAGCCATGTCATGGTGAAACTTAGAACGGGCTACCATAATTAAATGCGTATACAAAATTGTGTGTTTGTGCTGTTCGACGTTGAGGAGTCTCCTCGTCGGGAGCCAACCCTGGTCTCAGCAGCCATATCATGGTGAAACTTAGAACGGGCTATCATAATTGAATGCGTATACAAAAGTTTGTGTATGTGCTGTTGACCGTTGAGGATTGCCCTCGTCGGAAGCCAATCTTGGGTGCATAATCAGGTCATGCTTACCATAAAAATGCATTGTCATCGGAACTGCACCAACATGTAAAATTTCGACTTCATAGGATAAGATGAAGTGGTTCTAATTCTGCTTGCAAAATTAACAAACATACTGACAAACATTGCAAGGTTAGTAAATACTTGGAAAAAAAGCTTGGAATCACAATTTCCTAATAAAAATAATCAAAGCTTTTCTGTAAAATATTGGAAGTTCAACTTTTTTTACAACTTTAATATAGACAATAAAGAAGTAGTACATACTTTTTGAGCAATGTTTCTTAAACATTAACCTAAAGTATACTATTTTTTATTAACTGATAAAGATGCAATATTTAATCAATATACATGTTTTTGCTTGGTCTATTCTACACTATCAGTACTATAACCTATAAAGTATTTTTATCTTTTAAGGTTATTTTTATATTTCTTTTACTATTTTATCCCCTCCAAGATAATCAATATGAAGTATAATACTCTAACTTAGCCTAAATTTTTATATAAACGAAAATAAGCTAATTTTGATTATTTATTTACCTTCATTTCTAAACAACGAATCATTGTATGAACTTAATATTATTATTCTATTAAATATCGTTAAAAAAATAGAAGTTTCATAGATCGAAATACACGAGTATAAGAGTTACCGAATGGAAGATAGCCGATATACGGATGTATATACCTACGTGAAAAAATATATGACGTAAAATAAATCAGATTGTTTAAAATTCTATTAATTTCATATTGTATCTTGACAGTAATATTATAGTACCCACCAAAATAGTAGCCCCGCGGTTTTCTTTGACGGTTCTTTCCAATATATCTTAGGATCCGCCGGAAAAAATACAAAATATAATGTAGCCACTATTATCGTCTTTCAACGTTCAGCATATGTTCGCAAAGTACCTAGAATAAACATATTAACCCGTCGAACGCCAACAGTGCCTATAGGCACTTTGCGTCGTTTGACAGATCCGCGCGAACCGTTTCGGTCGGCCCCCATATATATATATATTATATAAATATATATTATACACGACTAACAAGATTAATGACTATGTAACAAGAGGGAATTCATGAAAAAAACAATATTGTCAAAATTTATTTACAAAATCGACCAAAAAGTTGCGGCACAGTTTTTTTAGCGCGCGAAGGCTGGCTTTCGAGCGGTTAAATGATGAATTTTGCATTAACTATTTTATAAATACAGATGTCAAAAGTTTTAAACAGACGCTACCTATCCAGTTCTTGTTCATAATATTCATTTTCACAGAGCATGACTGGCGCCCATAAAGAAGATACTGAGAAAAAATATTAAGATTACAATACTAAAATATTGCAAATATAGTCGTGCAAACACTTCATAATATCTATCAGTTACCTAATACGGGGAGACCACTTGGTTCAATTCATATAATCTTATCGATTCATAAGGGTTTAAATCGTGGATCTGTAAATACGATAAGTAATTTTCTTAGCTATACCAGGGCCACCTAGTTTGAAATTCCTCCTTATTGATGAATGACGCCTTGAAGTGGCACCTAGCTAATTAAAAATCAAATTATTCAATTTCCAGTTTACAATAGTTATAATTTACAATGGTCAAACCCTAACTGGGCTGCCGCCTTTTCTAAGGAAGGCAATTTATTTTAATCATTATCATTTTGAATAAGCTGGAGCATCTGCAAAATATCTTCCTCAGGTATGTCTTTAACTTGCGAAAGTTCGACCACGTTAGCTGCTTTCGCGAGCAACTTCATTAGCTTCCTATTCGCGATCGAGGAAATTTGCATACGTTGTCGCTACTTTACAACATACTCAATAACCCCACTTCACCCTCCTATCTCAAGAAGAATTTCCTCCCTTTGGAAGGCCACGGTCTTTCACTTCGATCAAGCCGGGGTAACACACTCGCCATTCCGATACATCATTCTTCTGTTTACACGCACTCTTTTACGGTCCATTCTGCTCGTCTATGGAATCAACTCCCTCACTCTATCAGGCATGCACCTTCGTTGCACACTTTCAAAAAGTTGTTGAAGAAACATTTATTTTTACACAGCCACTAACCAAATACCTCACCTTGTCCTCTCCTTTATCCTTCCATGGGCAAACTTAGCCTCGGCCACCTCGCGTCATACTGCCTTGCAAGGTGAGCTGCTCAGCCCTACTTGAGCCTGGCGTCGCATTTCATGACATCTGTCGGCCCCGTGCGCCTCCGTATTTCTACTCTGTCGCGGAGACTGATGTCCAGCATTGCTCTCTCCATTGCCCTTTGGAACTGCTCTGCGTTAGAGGCACTGTTTCTAGGCCGTATGTTGCTACTGGCAGCACGCATATCTCATACACTTTCTGCTATAGGTTGATGGGCAAAGCTGAGTCTCTCAGGATGTACGAAGGCCGCCCAAGTCAATCCCACAAGTCTGACAACTTCTGCACGTTGGTTGTCTTTGCCCAGTTTGAGTTTGTGGCCAAGATAGATGTAGTGGTCGACGACTTCGAGTGTCTGACTGTCAACGGTGATCTGGCCTGGGTCTGGGCTCAGGATATATTTTTTTTAAGGTTCATCTTCAGACCCGATACCTCAAATAAATAAAATTCTATACATGTTATATTGAAGATATACAATAAATGCCACACAGACTTCTTTATATTATACGATGCTATATAGAAAAAATAGAACAGCCTCCACGCAGACTTTCGTATATTCGACGGCGCCTCCTGGCGACACAATTAAGGAGTACAAATTTCAGGAATAAAACCAGATGAAATTTGGTGAAGCTATCTTTCTAAATAGAACGCACAATTTTACACGGTAATGATACCTTTCAAAAATGACTTTAATACACGAAAAGTTATATATATTCATATACATATATAGCTACAAAAGACATGGCATCATTTCGGAGAGCAAATGTTACATGCAGTAGGAATTTTTAATTGAAATTGCACGATCAGTCAAAATGACTAGTCTGGTAAATCTAGTGTTAATATCATTTAGTTTTTATTTGATCTTCTTTGAGTTATTGCTAGAAAAGGTTTTCCTTTTCTCCGTTTCAGTCGTTGTCTCTTTGTGTGGTGTCGCTGTCGTCATGTCTATTTTCGTCCAGTAGATAATATAATATATAAGTCGTCTTTTTGGAAGGTTCTTCTCATCGTTCGCCAGTAACGTTGTTCCCATTCTCGCTGTTCTATGCCACAGTGTCATGCTCGAGTAAGCTGTATTATCAATATATCTCTCTTAAGATAATTGCAGATATATTGAAAAAAAAAATCCGTATTAGATATTAAAATTCCGCTTATTCCCCTATGATGATCTACTATAATCGATAACTCTAAGATAAGAATTATAGATAAGATACGTGTTAAGGTGCGGACTACCGTCTTGCATATATTTGCTATGTAACTTCATGATAATTGATGACCGAACACAAGCATGTTTAGTGTTGCCAATGATAAGACGAGCATTTAGGGGAAAATTATGAATAATCCGGCAAACCTATAACTGAACGCCACAGTACTGAGAGTAATAGGAATCGAAAAAATGGATATTGACAATATACCCACTCAGTAGGTACGTGCTCGCCTGGTAAATAGAGATATAGCACGGGTTTACATCAGAAATATTTTATTCTGAGAATAGAATCGCTTAATGCCTGCAATTCAATGAATTTGAGACCTTAATTAAAATAAAAGATACAATTAAAACGTTTGAACTATATATGTTATAGTTCAAACGTTTATAGTATATAAGAATATAAAGGTTATAGTTATAGTATATAAGAATATAAAGGTCTAAAGTTTTATATGATTAAAGTTTTATTTAACATGTAGAAAAATATTTATTGAAAGGAGCCAATGGTTTTAGGATTGCAATTTTTAAAATAACGTATCCCTATCAGTAGGTTGATAAACACTAAAGAGCTAGAAGTCTTTTAGATTTAATTAGTTTATTAGTAAAATTAAGCAAAAAAAAAAACGAATGAAAACAATGAAAAATAATTTTTGCCGAATTTTAATGAAAAAACTGTTACTACACTTTGGTAGGGTTTCAATTTTTTTTTTCGATATATTACTTTGAGATTAAAGGGTTTACATTTAGTAAGAACTTTTTTTAAAGGAGGTGAATATGTGGGACCAGAAAAAGCAATTTTCAAAGCTTTCATTGTCTTTCACCACTCAATTCGCACCGCATTTACAAGTTCTACAAAATGAGATTTTAATCAATGTACACTATGTCCACAATGTACGTATGAGATTTATGATTTACGTATGAGATGTATGACATTTTAATCAATGTACTCAATGTACACAATGTACACCTTTATTTATTGTTCGTATATAGACCTCAATATTCCGTAATATTGCTGCAAATGTGAGTATGAAAAGATATTTTTAGATGTACATAGTGCCAAATCATTTTTAATATTGAACAAAGCTGCAAAAGGAATGGACCTGAAGATAAATCGGGATAATATCAAATACTTCCCCTTCTTTATCTTTCTCGCCAATCAAAAGCTACCACCACCGTCATAGCGATTTTCTTCATTCGTCATAGGACTATTCCATTCAGACTCAGCCGCGTGAAATAGTTCTCGTGTACTGTGATGGTTCTCTAAAAGGGCATTCTAAATCAATTCTAGGACAAACGGTAGAAGATATCAAACCACCTAAATTTCTAAAAATTCTAATCATTCACTAATGTTTTAGTTGAATCACTAAGTAGTTCGTTTTTTTTAAACTGTCATTTCGTTTTATAATATTTTTTTGTAATAAGTTGTAATTATCTATATTTTCCCAACGTGAATTTCTGCCATTAATTTTGTGTTCTGGTCCATAGTACAAAGTCATGAAAATCAATATTGGTTTAGTAATTCATAAAGAAAATAAATTCATTCACCCATCGTTAAATTTAGGCTAATATTTTATACATTATAGCTCTTTAGATTTCCCTCGACGTAATATTCATATTCCACATTTCTTAATGACTGGGCGAATAAATATATCAATTAAAACATAAATTCGCCCAAGTTATCCTTAATAAATGTCTGCGTCTATTCGTCAGTGGGTGCGCTATATTAAAATCTTCATTTCCCAGAATTTATTTTCTCAGCGTGGCTTCTAATTTTAACCGTTTATTTTTAAAAAAATCTCTCCCATTTCCCTTTCGGCTGATAACGAATTAAATAAACAAATACCCCATTTATTTTATACATTAGTTATTAATTGAATGGCCGAATCAGAAATCCAGAAGGGTGTTTACGAATTGTTGCGAACTTGTTGATTACGAAGCCAATGTGTTCGTTCTTCTTCGTTACGAACCTCTTGCTCCAGATATTTTGCCTTGAATTATTCTATGCATAATGATGATGTATTATGACGTATTATGTTTGCAGGTCTTTATTGTAACTGATATTTCTATGTTCTTGCTCAATTGCATTTAGACATCTTCATTTCTGACTCTGTCAACTCAGCTTATATGTAGCATCCTCCGATAGACCATGCTTTCGAATCCTTCATGCTTTCTTAGAGCGTCTCTGCATATTAGAAGTCTGATCTTCGAATGAAGGCTGTGGTTCCACAAGATACCTTTTCGTCTTAAAGAGCGCGCTTCTGGATTTTTCAATGCCGATTTTATCTCTTTGCTCATATTCCTGTTGTCGTTTAAATAGCAGCCTAGGTAAAACACGTTATCAACCTTCTCCAGTCGAATTCTGTAAGCTATAACTATCGTGTATTTGGTCTTCAACTTCAACCCATATACGTCACACTCTTGTAACGTTGTCAATGAGGAGCTGGAGTTCTTCTATGCTGTTGGCAATTGGTACAGTATCATCTGCATATATTAACAACCCCCAAATCATTGTAAAGATTAGTCATAGGTAATACGGTATTACGCCTAAGAAACATTGACCCTCATTAAATTAAATGAAATGCACGAATAAAAAGAACGCATGTAAACATGAAATTTCATAATTAACTAAAGAGGATATATTGCATATAACCATAATTATCATATCAATACTGTGACATTCATAAAATATGTAAAAATAAATAGTAAAATAAATACAGTACTAAAAATAAATAAATTTAAATTAATGGTCAAATCCAGTAATAAGGCCTTCGTCGTTTAAAATTTTAAGACCATAAAGATATTTTCCTTTATTTTGACATGATTTTAATTTCAAATTAACTAGAATCTCTCCTATCTAACCTTTATGAGGTACCTACATATATGAAATTCTTTCTTGTTAAACAATGTTCTTCAAAGCTTACGAGATTTAAGCAATTCATTTCTATTACTACATTAAATTCATTGTGGATTAATAAATGATACTATAAAGTAGTATTGGCAACTAGTACAGTATCATCTGCATATCTTATATAGTTTACGCCATTTACTTTGGCCCCCCAAATAATTATATATATTAGTCATAGGTTTAACCATTGATTTTATAGATTTTATAGTGTTTGCGATACTAAGCAATGGTTTAACGATACTAAGCTTTAGAAACATGAACCCTCATTAAATTATATGAAATGCACGAACGAAAAGAACTTCACAGAATCTTCGGTGCCGCGCAAAAGAACGACTTCAAGAAGACGAAAAATATTAATCTTTTGCCCTTCGAGTAGCGGCATAATTTCATGGCAGACCGAGGCAATTTATTGAAATTTCTTGCAATATCGCCGCGCTCGACAAAAAGTATTATGACTATGGAACTACTATAGCAATCAAAAAAATTATGAATAAATAAAAAGTAAGTCGAAAAGTGAAAAAAACTCGGCATTTCTAACTTGTACTTGTTTTACGGAAAAATACGGAACCCTATTTAGAAATTGTAAATACTATCGTGATCTTTATTAGATTCTCTATCAAAGGTAATATTTAGTTTTGCTTATTTATATACAAAAATATTAAGATTTTAGCACATAAAAACCAATAAAAATTTTGATGATTTCACGAAAAAAAAAATGATGAAGTTTGACAATGGAATTTTACCAGAAATATCCGCAAAATGACGCGTGAAATTATTCTAGCGGGCGTCTATGTATCTATGGTAATAATGAGATATTTGTTATGGATTTTAGGATGCGTTCTAATTAGAAAATAATATTACTGTGCGCTCCGGGAACAAGCCGCTAATATTGGTCGGAACGTAGTCAACGGTGTTCTGATGTGCAATCAAATTTGGTCGTTACGTAGCCGAAGGGTTTAATAATCACAATGAGTAATTTTCCTCGCGTAATATTCTTAATCCCAAAATCCGTTATATGCCTTTACAACCAGCATTTTATGTAGTTTATTATTCATCCAATGTCAACCTTTAATAATCTAACCTGAACGAGAAAAACATAATGTTTGTTTCGAAACATCCAACGTGACAGTTAAGACAATTTATGTTTAAATACCCTCAAGTGCACTGTAAATGCTAATGAAGGTACGGCCATTATCAAAACGATAATACACAAATATCAGATTTACCTACATTTACGTTGAAATGATGGTTATAATAACATTAAGTCATCGTCGTACACGGAAACCTATCAGAAAGATAGCGTTCCTATGATTAAATGTAATTTAAAAACACATCGATACAATCTATTCGGGAAAACGAAAGTGTTTACATTTTTATGTTTACAAATCACCTGTAATCACTATTGGAAATGAATATCAATAAATCGATAAATTTGTTTCGAGTAAAAATATCGCCGCGCTCGACAAAAAGTATTATGACTATGGAACTACTATAGCAATCAAAAAAATTATGAATAAATAAAAAGAAAGTCGAAAAGTGAAAAAAACTCGGCATTTCTAACTTGTACTTGTTTTACGGAAAAATACGGAACCCTATTTAGAAATTGTAAATACTATCGTGATCTTTATTAGATTCTCTATCAAAGGTAATATTTAGTTTTGCTTATTTATATACAAAAATATTAAGATTTTAGCACATAAAAACCAATAAAAATTTTGATGATTTCACGAAAAAAAAAATGATGAAGTTTGACAATGGAATTTTACCAGAAATATCCGCAAAATGACGCGTGAAATTATTCTAGCGGGCGTCTATGTATCTATGGTAATAATGAGATATTTGTTATGGATTTTAGGATGCGTTCTAATTAGAAAATAATATTACTGTGCGCTCCGGGAACAAGCCGCTAATATTGGTCGGAACGTAGTCAACGGTGTTCTGATGTGCAATCAAATTTGGTCGTTACGTAGCCGAAGGGTTTAATAATCACAATGAGTAATTTTCCTCGCGTAATATTCTTAATCCCAAAATCCGTTATATGCCTTTACAACCAGCATTTTATGTAGTTTATTATTCATCCAATGTCAACCTTTAATAATCTAACCTGAACGAGAAAAACATAATGTTTGTTTCGAAACATCCAACGTGACAGTTAAGACAATTTATGTTTAAATACCCTCAAGTGCACTGTAAATGCTAATGAAGGTACGGCCATTATCAAAACGATAATACACAAATATCAGATTTACCTACATTTACGTTGAAATGATGGTTATAATAACATTAAGTCATCGTCGTACACGGAAACCTATCAGAAAGATAGCGTTCCTATGATTAAATGTAATTTAAAAACACATCGATACAATCTATTCGGGAAAACGAAAGTGTTTACATTTTTATGTTTACAAATCACCTGTAATCACTATTGGAAATGAATATCAATAAATCGATAAATTTGTTTCGAGTAAAACGTGAGCCGTGTCGATTAATTCTGAGATAAGTAAGTATATAGATAGCTGCAGTAGTGCGCATGATATAAAATAATAAAAGCATTGCCTGCCCCACTGGGCATGAAATATTCTATACTATACTCATATTTGTAGCAAGTTTTTGTAGTTACAAAATCTTTCTACATGTGGTGATGATTCTGTACATTAAAGTGAAAGAGAAAAGCGTCATTTTTCTAATTTGAGAATATTTTTTTAATTAGGATAGTTTTGATTAAAGCAAATTAATGTACACGAAAGACTGAGTTAAACATCTATTAAATATTTGTTGCTTTTCTAATGGAAAAAAATGTTTGGATCTCCGCCGCCGCACGCAGTCGGTCACCCTCGCCGCTGTAGTAATAACACCTTTTTTTAAATTAAATATCTGTTTTTTTTTTGTAATATTTGCGGTTTTTTGTGGTATTTATTCATATAGATATCCTTATAATCTATTTAATTAGACCTTTCATTTGATACTAAACACGCTGTATTTATCATAATTTATTGACATTTAGACAATTATTTACTTGACATTTGAAATAGCAGTTTAGTTAGTTTAGCTTAATAGTTTAGTTACCATACGACATCCGGGATGACATAACGATCCTAACAATACCACATACTTCAAAAAACGGACATTATACATACATACATGCACCATAAAAACATTATATAAAAATTTTTTGGTCAGTGTAAAAGGTTGACCTTTGTGAGGAGTGCCGGGAAAACTGCCTATCTGTATGGCGTGTTTCAGTAAAAATTATAAAATATAAGTCATTTTTGAAAGGTATCATTACCATGTAAAATTGTTCATTTTATTGAGAAAGTATAGCTTCACAAAATTTTATCTGGTTTTGTTCCTGAAATTTGTACTCGTTAATTGTGTCGCCAGGAGGCGCCGTCGAATATACGAAAGTCTGCGACGAGGCTGATTTATTTTTTCCATATTACATCGTACAATATAAGGAAGTCTGTGTGGCAGTTATTGTATATCTTCAATACAACATGTATGGGATTTTATTTATTTGAGGTATTGGGTCTGAAGATGAACCTTAAAAAAATAATAAAGATCCTGAGCCCAGACCCAGTCGAGATCACCGTTGACAGTCAGACACTCGAAATCGTCGACTACTATATCTATCTTGGCCACAAACTCAAACTGGGCAAAGACAACCAACGCGCAGAAGTGATCAGGCGTGTCGGATTGACTTAGGAGGCCTTCGGAAACCTTGCATACATCCTGAGAGACTCAGCTATGCCCATCAACCTAAAGCAGAAAGTGTATGAGACATGCGTGCTGCCAGTAGCAACATACGGCCTAGAAACAGTGCCTCTAACGCAGAACAGTGCCAACTGCCTTAGAATATGCAAAGGACCATGGAGAGAGCAATGCTGGACATCAGACTCCGCGACAGAGTGCACAATGAAGAAATACGAAGGTGCACGGGGGTGACAGATGTCATGATATGCGACGCCAGGCTGAAGTGGGGCTGGGCAGATCATGTCGCAAGGCAGTATGACGCGAGGTGGCCGAAGAGGCTTGTCCAGTGGAGACCGAGAACCACAAAGCGAGGCGTAGGAAGACCAACGATATACGATCCCCGGTGGGCCCTTCGCGCTCGAAAAGAAACCGCTGCTGAAAGCTGGTCAGTAGTAGTTTGGTCGCAGTCCGCTGGCAGACACCGTTTCCGGTGTGAGAGCTGTTTCGCGAAAGAATATTGGCGCGCTAATCTTTCGCATACTGTTCAATTGATTGCTCTCTCTGACACCCCAACTAGCACAGTAATCCAATAACAAAAGACTACAAGTAAACCATGACTAATAAAGAACCTATAAATGGCTTGGTGTAGAGTGTCTTACTTATAATAGCATTACATAAGGATAAATACGCTCAAGATCATTTGTTTGTATATCTTTTTGTTGTAGTTTACTACAATGTTATCTTATAAGACAGTAACAATTCTAATAGTCTACTAAGAGCATATACGAAGTCTAAATAGTCTTCCAAAGAATAATAGTCTTATAGTGGTCTTATAGACGAATTTTGCAAGAGCCTTGATTTTATAACATACTTAGTTGAGATCACTATACGACTACAAAACAATCTCGTAGCCAACTAGCACAGTAATCCTATAAGAAAAGACTATAAGAAAACCATGACTAATAAAGCACCTATAAATGTTTTGGTGTAGAGTTTCTTACTTATAATAGCATTACATAAGAATAAATTAAATTTTCTCAAGAGCATTTGTTTGTTTATCTTTTTGTTGTAGTTTACTACAATATTATCTTATAAGACAGTAACAAGTCTAGTATCTTATAAAACTAATTACACTTTCATCAGACAGTTATGAGAGCAAAAAAGCTTCTAAAGTGCTAGGCCAATGCTAAAGAGTCTTTAAGGGCCGATTTCTATATAGTACTTTTACTCGCAAGTACAGGTTTCGTGGAACCAATAGTCAGTTTTTGACATTTTTCCGTTTCAATATGCAACCTGTAGGCATCGGTTGACCTGTAGGCAAAAGTATCGGTCAACTTTTACTTGCGAGTTACGATTCCCATACAAAATGCGTTTCAATAAAAATGAACGTGACAGTTCGCAAACTTCCGTCGAATTCTCGCTCCCTGATTGGTCGCTCAAATCAGCTGAGAGTTGAGATCTAACAGGTCGATTTTGACGGTTTGAGCCATTGATCATGTGGTTTGAGCTTCAGTTTTATGTTTTTCTGGTGAATTATCAGTGGTTTCGCGCTGTTCAGAAGAGAAAAAGTCGGATGTAAGGGCAAAAATGGCCGATGCAGAACCGAAAATAGATGAGTATACAGTTGGCTTTTATGTTATTATGTAATGAAATATAAGAAATAAGCAAGATTGTCGTATGGCTTGCGCAAAGTAAGGTATATGGACACGAGAAAGTTACGAAAACAATAATCTAGTTGCTATTATAACACTATAACCTAAGAGTAGAAATAAGTCTTTTTACTATAACCTATATGCGGGATTTTAAATTTAATTTGATATTTTGACATATTTACTTGGTTTCTTTAAATGTAAATGTAGAACAATGTTATATTTAAACAACATGTAGATGTAGATTTCAAAAACGTTTACCGCTTTTCAAAGACCTACTGATAATATATTATTTTAGAAGCGGACGAAAACCTTTACAAGGGACGAGATGAGGAGGATTGTTGGCTTTGCTTCGAACGCGGATGTCTACACCGCTGAGCATGAGAAAGGGTACTTATTTTTTAAAGAATAGATAACCGTATATTTAATTTCATTTATGTTACAACTTTACAATTGTGAAGGGATAACACACTAAATTACTTAATTTAACATTCGAAGCCCCCTACTGTTACGATTCCCTCGTTCGCATCCCTAAACCTGAACCTTCGTTTCAGAAAACCGAAATTGTAATAGTCCCGTCTCACCGCTAACGCAGTTACTTGGTTTCTTTAAATATAAATTTAGAATAATGTTATATTTAAACATGTAGATTTCAAAAACACTTACCGCTTTTCAAAGACCTACTGATAACACATATTATTTTAGAAGCGGACGAAAACTGTTGGCTTTGTTTCATACGCGGATGTCTACACCGCAGAGCACGAGAAAGGGTACTTTTTTTTTACAGAATAGATAACCGTATATTTAATTTTATTTATTTTACAACTTTACAATTGTGAAGGAATAACACACTAAATTACTCAATTTAATATTTGAAGCCCCCTACTCTTACGATTCCCTCGTTCGCATCTCTAAACCTAAACCTTAGTTTCAGAAAACCGAAATTGTAAACGTCCCGTATCACCGCTAACGCAGTCGATTATGGACAGAAACAAGGAAATGGAGACTATTATAGGACGAATAATCGGTATTACGCTGCAAAACTCACGCTACTCGTGGGTAAATGGTTTTTACAAGGCAATTTTGTTCCGTTCCAAAGATAATGTGAATTTATTCTTTGCAGAATCTCCGTCGGCCTGACGAAACCCAGCTGCCCCCAGAACATAACAAAAAGTCAAAAAAACATAAATAAAAAGCCAATAATGGATAACTTGTTTTATTTTAAGGAATATATACTTCAACCCCAAACATCAGCTATGCCGAAGAAAACTCTCAGTTCCGGTAGTAGCCTCGGACCAAACTGAAATAAAAGAAAATGATTATATACCTATTTATTTGACAAATACTATTTGGTGATTTTTTTCAATAATATTTGGTGGTCCTCACGACAAATTTATGAATTGACTTTTTCTGTGGACTTTTTGAAGTCTCATTGTTTTTTACTGAAGCCATCGCCAAACTACAAGCTCTTAATAGACAAAGGTACCTACTTTCTCGCTAGAGGCATTTCAGTATGAAAATGCCCTCGATGAGAAATACTTATTTATTTTTTATTTATTTATTTTATTTATGTATTATTCATATATTTTATTTTTAAAAATATTTAGGAAATAATTTTACAAAATGATTTTGTGTCACTACTAACTAGGCAGTGCCTGTTCCGAGGAAAACGCCAATTTTATATGATATTACTTTAAATTTTCAAATTTAGCTTTATGAATAAGATGTAAATAAATTGCTATAGTAAATCAAAGAAAAAAAATAAAAACATTAAAAAAAATAAAATAATCATTAAAAAAAAATATATCATTAAAAAAAATCAAAATAATCATTAAATAATAAAAGTAATAGAAAATAATTATAAGATAAATCCAAATACAAAATATTACATTATTAAAATAAACAGCTGAATTCACTCTTGTTTACATAGATAATTTATATTGCTAGATATGTGAGGTTGTTTAAATCGTGTGTATGTACATTCCGCGCGCGAGCTGCGAAGAATCGGGGGATTACGCCGCCCCTGACCGTTGCCTCATACCCTGCACTAGTACTGGGAGAGCGTGGGGTGTGGAGCGACGGTCGGGGGCGGCGTAATCCGCCCTCTTCGCCAGCTCCCGATTCTTCTGTTGCTATTTTTGAAATGTCATAATGTCATAAGGTTACTTTCAGTTTTCGTTCTTCCTTCACTAATTATCCACTGAATGAGACTTTTTAAGAACCACTTGTGTCAGTCCCGAAATTTCGAAATATTTTCCTAAAATAATGGTAATGGTGTTGTCTAGGCGTTGATCTCCTGGGCAATATAATATGGTATATGTGCCGATCTTGTGTTCTTAGCAGGAAACAATGTCTCTACTTGCGCGCGATTGAAATATAAAGAAGTTTTTAAATATTACAATTGCCTAATATCAAGTATTTTCGCTTCGAGAAACAACTACTTATTAGAATAAATTTTTGGTTTTTTGAGTACGATACGAATTATAGTTTTTTGTACGATAGTAATTCTTTCGATTGTAGTCTTACAGCATGCTCACCACCACATAATAGCGTATATTATCATTATACATAGTCCTAACATAAATACTGTTACAACATTAAAAGCACTAATTGCGCCGCGAGTATTAGTGGAATTGCGTATTTGACTTATGTTTGTTGACAGTTGGTCTTTGTGCAATTATGCACAATTAGTAAATTTAGTATTTGTTTTAACATATTCATGGAGTGGACCGACAAAGGAAATCGTGTCGCAGTTATTGCGCTTTATCGGTGCAAAGTCGAGAAAAGAGAGATCTAGCCGCTCGAAGTCAGCCGTATGTTTGTGTATCGGTGTATCAAATTATCCGAGGATACTGGTGACATTCAAGACCGCAAGCGGTCCGGCCGTCCTCGAACTATTCGTACCATCGAAGGCCATTGAAGCCGTGAAGCATCGGATTTTGAGAAATCCACTCCGAAAACAGAGGACAATTGCGAGAAAAATGAATATGAATTCGATGTCCTTGGACCGCATCATCAAAAAAGACTTGGGTCTTGGGGCCTACAAACGCCGCACAGGACAATTGCTTATGGCCGCTCTGAAGGAAAATAGAGTGAAAAAATGCAAGCGGCTGTTGGTCCAGTACGCGGGTTGGAAGTACAAACAAATCCTGTTTACTGATGAAAATTTTTTCACGGCGCAGGAGAAGTTCAACATGCAGAATGATAGGGTGTACGCACACTCATCTATAGAGGCCTCCCAGGTCATTCCACGGGTCAAGAAAGGTCACCATCCGGTTTCAGTGATGGTTTAGTGGGGTGTTGCCTATGATGGCACTACAAAGCTCCATTTATGCAAAAAAGGCGTGAAAACTTCAGCTAGAGTTTATCCACGGACAATCTTGAATCATGTTGTGAAGCCTCTTAACCAAACAAGGTCTCAAAACTAGCATTGGATATTCCAGCAAGATTCGGCGCCGGCACACAAGGCCATAACCACTGAACCCTGGCTACAGCGCCATGCACCAGTATTTTTGTCACCAGATGATTGGCCTGCTGGCAGTCCCGATCTGAGCCCGCTTGATATAAGCTATAGGTTGTTTTGGAGGACAATGGGTGCCACAGAAGATACAGCAACATCGAAGCCCTCAACTCTGCCCTAGTCGAAGCAGAGAGCAGTTTCCCCATTATATAAGCTGCGTAATTCGATCGACGACTGGCCGAGGAGACTCAAGGCCTGCTTTAAGTCCAAAGGCGGCCAGCTAGGTTTACGACAGCTATCTTGTCACCATTATACCATCCATTCAGCCCCTCCCCCTTTGAAGCCAAGTATTGAAATTAACTAATTAGGTATATTTAAATACGAGTAACATTTAATTTTTAATAAATAATCCTAATTCATTAATTCACTTGAAAATCGACATTTACTTTAAATAAATATTATTTAAATAAACTGATTTTTTCACTAAATTTTGTGGTTTTTGGAGGCCCTTGCGACAAATTTATGATGTAGATTTTTGTTTTGTTGACTTGAAATCTAGATTTTTGGTGAAGTCATCGCCACTACAAGCTCTAAATAGACAGATTATAGCTTCTGGATAGAGGTATTTCAGTATGAAAATGCCCTCGGTGAGAAATGTTACAAGCGTTGTCCGTGTTCGGCCCTTATCCTTGATTAGTCTCTCGTTTGAACGCTATCTTTGAAAGAACCTTTTCTATTACAAAACATTACAAAAAATAAAGTTAGAAATACAATTGCTATGGAAACAATCGATGTGCTTAGATTAAGATTTTATTTGCAAAATTTGTGGAATAAGTTTGTCCCTTCAGAAAAAAAATCCATTCGATAATAAAATAAAACACAATCGATCAAATCAAATCAATCGATTTTATATTAGAAAGGGGACATTAGAAAACGATAACTATAGGCTGTTCAGTTTTCTCTCGCACCTATTTATTTTTTTGCATAAGCTAGACTCCAATTCGCCAAGAGAACAAGCCGGCTTCCGGTCATGCTTAAACTATCACCACAGACACTAAAGACCCTGGTAGAGAAATGCGATTAGTATAAAAATCAGATTATACTGACTTTTATCAATTATGAAAAGGCATTCAACTCCGTAATTTGGACGATCAAAAAGCCCTAGCGAGCTGTTTTCCAAAATTCTTCATTTTTGGTGATTTTCAGGAACAGTTTTAGTGTTTTTTTATTGTGTCACCTCGCAACACTGCTTGAATTCAACTTAATACCCTTAACGGTAATATTTGAAATTTTATTTACCTGGAAAAATAGGTTTTGATTAGCTCTGATGGCGTAACATCGTCCTTATTTTGGCGAAGTGATCAATGTGGTAATTGAATTTCCGCCTCTGGTAGTGGCCGTTAATTTTTCTAGTCTATTGTCATTTTAATCCAACAAAAGAAAATCGTTTTCCCCAAATATCAAAGCAACTGAAACAAAACAATTTTTGTGTAAAAATAATAATTACTGTTTTTTGCTTTTGCTTTGTAGCATGGAGAAATTCTTTAGGTGAAATTATTACAAACATCCGTTTTTTTAACATCGCATGGAAGTATCTAAGCAGCTAGCCAGTCACCCAACAAGATACCACAGTATGCCAGACAGTAGCTTCTCTTTGAACAAAATTGAAATCGAAGCGAATACGTCACGATTCGTAAGGGCTCGGATATGGCCGCCAGATGTCCCGCTACTCGGCCCACGCAGATATGCAAACAATAGAAAATGTCGCCAGCCTTTACCTGTGCGTAACGCTAACCAAAGGCCTTCGTCGAGACGTACCCCTCTGTCCAGATTCCTCGCACCCTCTTCCCGCAATGCCCTGTAGCTTAAGAGTAAACCTACTGTTTGGTATACTGTGCACATACTGTTCCTGACTGATGATGCTTAACATTATGCAACAAATACAGTAGAGCCTTAATAATCCGAAATCCGTCAATTTGTAACTGCTCGGATTCACGAAGCATTTGGATTATAGCACGAGGAATCTTTAATGAGACATTTTTAAAAACTAAAAGATTTAGTCTCATTCAGTGGTTAATTAGTAAAGGAAGAACGGAAACTAAATGTATCCTCATGACATTTCAAAAATAGCAACACATTTACACGCGCACACTCACACACACACACACCCTCGCACACACACACACACACTATACACACCCTCACATCTTTAACAATATACATATATGTAAACAAGAGTGAATTCAAGTTTTTATTTTTATACAATAATAATTAGTATTTGGATTTATTTTTCACTGCTTTTATTTCTTAATAATTATTTTGATTTTTGAATGATTATTTTGCGTTTTTTTTTTTTTTAAATTTACTATAACAATTTTATTAACATCTTTTTCAAAAAACTATTTTTATTTTATTGAAAATAATATTATATAAAATTGGCGTATTCCTTGGAACAGGCACTGCCTAGTTGGGAGTGACGCAAAATCATTGTGTAAAAATAATTCCTATATATTTTTTTCAATTAATAAATAAAATAAAATAAATTTTGCAAAATTAGAGATGGTATGTTTAAAAAGAACACAATGTCATTGAATCAGAAACATAACTAAATAGTATCAAGTTATATAATCGAACAATTGGAAAGATTTAAATGTTTATACATATACCTGGCGACTGGGTTTCGATATGTGACAGACCAAAGCACTAACGACATTTGAAAGTCGGGCGGTATTATAAAAACCAGGACTGGAATTTCCTCCAGGAAACAATTCAGACTATGCGGCACGCGCTTGCAGTCGATATACCGATGAAATCTCTCACCGATATTACCATGCTTCGTATTGCATAAAAGTGCAAGGCTAACAAAATTTGATGCAATGTGGATATGCCATAGGTCCTGAAAAAAACATAGGCAAAATTTTAATTTGTCTTCGGTTTCCTTAAGCTTTATTTTATTATCATAAAGCTAAATACAAATACTTGCAACAATGCAATACAACAGGGGTTGCAACCAATTTCCATAATATGTAAATCTGGGCACACTAACTGGGCGGGCATAGCAAACACGCTAAGAGATTTTGCGTCGAGTACGTTGCGATCCATGGATGCGATGTAACAAATTTCCATGGTCTGTATAGTTACAGACCGTGAAACCTTTTCTTTATTTTGATGGCTCCACCCAGAGGGTGATTTCTGACCGTGGGACCTACTACTTGGGATTTACTGGTCCCGGCGCTGGAACTGTGTATCCCTGCATACTACGAACAAGCTATGAGCATTTCTTCACGCTTGTTGCGATATTTCTTGTCCGTTTTGGTATGTTTAGTAGATTTCTTGCGCGATGCCGTCTACATAGTGCTATTCTTGCAATGCATGTTGTTGCGAATATTTATATGCGGCATAATATACCATTAGACTTTTAACGTCCATTATTAACAAAATTATCGCTTAAGTATCAATATAAACTATAAAAACTGCAGAAAACCAAATAGTTACCTTGTTGATCGAACGAGGTGGAGGTCGATATTAAGTACTCGAATCCCACTCGCTTGAAGATGATAACGCATACGATGACCAACTTGTCCATTTTAGCCGTAGGCACCATAATACGAAGCGTATACACGAAAGAAAACGAAAGAAAACACAGAACGTCGAATGCAGGAAAGCGTATCTGACAGCTATTAAAAGGTGAACGAAATTTAGCAACAACTGCAAGCAACTCTGAAGGAATTGCAAGTTAACCAATCAGCCGGACCGTATTTATGCCGTAGTTTCGGTGTTGCTAACTTCATGTTGCAACAGCTGTCAAAAGAGTTTATTACTAGGAATAAATCCTGAACGACAGCATTTTTTTAATCAAAAAATTATGCTTATATTTTTAATAGGAGGAAATATGTATTTGAAGTGAGAATATAAAATTTACAATATTTATTTATCCTCGTAATATTTAATAAACTTTTATGAAATGTCTTATCTATGCTTACAATCCATTTTAACAGATGGCGCTGCTATAAAATGTATCTGAACCATCGGTTTGACTAACTTACCGATTGTTTAACTGACAGATGATTGTGAAATCCATTTTTGACGTAAGAAAACCATCGGTTTCTCAAAACTGATGGTTTGACTTCTACTTTTACTTTTACTCGCAGGTCGCATATAGAAATCCGCCCTAAGTGAGCTCGCGAAGCTATTATGATTCAACGGTGGTGAGCTAGTCTTGACCAAAAGTATTATGAGCGCTTCTTTACCTATAGAAGTATTATAAAGGCAATGGTAAAGAGTGATTTTTGAAACACGGCGAACGACTGTGCGTTAGACCATGTGCGCGTAACGATTTTGCAAAGTTAAATTTATTTTTAAATGGCCGATTTTCAAGAATGGAAACGATTCAAAAGGAGTGGAGGATACAGGAGAAGAGTAAATAAGAGACACGCAGAATGGGTAACCCTAAATACGCTATCCGAATTAAGCGCCGAAAAAGCGGGAATAAACAATTCATTGGAGGGTTCCGTACAATCCGACAGTGACTTAGATTTGGTTAGTGATAGTATTGACGAAAATGAATATGAATCAGAAGACGACAAAATGGACATTGAAAAAACATAAAATGTCGAGAAGATGTTAAAATATGGGCTATTAAATATAATATATCGCACTTAGCGTATAACGAACTTTCTGTTATTCTTAATAAGAGAATTAACAACATTTTTACCTATGGATGCCCGCACGCTTCTTCAAACAACAAGAGAGAAAATACAGATTGTTCCATTGGGAACTGGTCATTATTGGCACAATGGCTTAAAGAAGCAATTAACAAAAGTTTTTGAACACAATGTCGTTTCTTCAATTGATAATATTACACTGAATGTTAATATCGATGGTTTGCCCCTATAGGTACAACAGCTCAAGGAAACAATTTTGGCCAATATTATGTAGTTTATTTGAATTACCACTCTTGCCTCCACTAGTGATAGGTAAGTATAAGCAATAAGCTCGCCTTTTCTTAAGAATAAAGAGTTTTATTATTATTATTATTATACAAGCTATGTGATTGCTTATAGTTCAATGAAACTACGAAGGTATTTTCGGACCTTGTTTGGATATTTATTGCTCGTCCAATGGCTGCACAAATTTTGAGTGGTGTATTCTTTTATTATGTCTTTTATTGGTGTATTCTTTTATTATATTGATATTTTTATGTTTTGCGTGAACATGTTTTTTGTTTACCTGTTGATATACGGTTTCATAAAAAAAAATGGTCGTTTAAGTCTTGAGCCACGTCTTTGAGCCACGATCGGACAGAATCTGGTCGTAACGTGATAGATGTTAGAAAATTTATTTTTTACATTGTAGCGTGCGCTGTCATGGATATCAACGAATGTTATCATTGTTATAATTAATGGTTCATGTTTAGTCTGTTAATAAATACTAATCGTATTTTTATTTATTTATAGGCATATATGCAGGAGACAACAAACCATCTAATTTGAAAGTCTTTTTGGATCCTTTTATAACAGAATTGAATGAACTATCTGAAAGTGGTTTATCAATAAGAATGGGAAACTCTCTGATTCCAGTAAAAGTCAGAGTTTTCAGTTTGTGACTCGCCAGCTCGTGCATTAATCAAAGGAGTTATTAATTTCAACGGCAAACAAGGCTGCCTGAAATGTACTGTTGTGGGTGAATCACGTGTCTGAATCACTGTAACTTTTTTAAGATCTGGTTGCCCTAAACGAAATGACAAGGATTTTTCGGTCAAAAAAAGACGAAGAGCATCATAAGGTAGATTCTCCTCTTCTAAAACTCAATGTAGATATGGTAGAAGATGTTCCTGTAAGTGACTCACTTCACTTGATTGATCTCGGTGTTATGAAGCGTCTATTGATTGGATGGCGAGATGGGAATCTTGGTAAATACATTACTAAGTGGTGCAGCAAAGATATCGAAAGGGTCAATGAATTCTTGTATAAATGCCGCATGCCTAGCGAAATTCACCGATCTGTACGAACAATTGATGTTCTAGCCCACTGGAAGGGATCCGAATATCGTACTTTTTTTTTATTTAGGTTTTGTAATACTCAAAGATACCCTACCACCCCAAGCTTATTACCATTTTGTGCATTTGTTTTGTGTCATCACAATTTGTTCGAAGGAAAAACATTTTCAATTCCTTTCAATTGCAGAGAAAATGTTAGAGCATTTTGTTGAAATATTTAAAATCATATATAGAAAGGACTATGTCTCAAGTAATATACACAATTTGACACACATCGTTCATGAAGTAAGGAGATTTTGAAAACTACAGAGTTTCAATGCTTATGTACCCGTTTGAAAATATGTTGTATGTTATTAAAAATCTGATTAGACAAGGCAATAAGCCGCTTCACAAGTCGCTCAACGGCTGAATGAAAGATTTGATGTAAAACTTGAAAGTATATTTCAGAACCAAACAAGTTATCCATTTATTAAAAAAACCAGTGCAAAGGAAGGTCAAAACAACTTTGTTTTAGTACCTTTACACTCTCGGCACAAGAGCATAACAAATGGTTTATGAGTGAAGAAGACTTTGTTATTGAACTACAATCAATACACACTAAAAATGAAAATGATTACAAAGAAATTTTGATTCAAGGATATCGTATTGAAGTTTTTGAGGATCCGTTGAAGTCCATCCATCTATAAAGTTAATTGTAACAACTTTCAAAAAATCAAAGTGGTTTGAAAAGCTTCGAAAGTGAGATGTAAATTAGTTAAAATTGAACATAAATCTGAATTATTTTTTTACCTTTATTACATACGCTGTGAAATAAAACAGAAAAACCAAATCAATTTACAGGTTTTTTATTTATTTTCAGGTTATTTTTCCAATAAATTGTGCTTATCTAAGATTTTTCACCATTTCTATTAATTTTGAACTTGGACTAAAATATATGACAGTAAAGATATCATAATAACTATTATAATGAACAAAAGAAATTTGATCTACCGCAGTCATTGGTTAATCTAGACTATCAGCTACATTCTCTTTTATTACTATATTACATATTGGTAAGTAACATATGTAACTAGATAAGAGGCATTTTAAAAACATATACATTAAACTCTTCAATTAACACCAGTTAACACTATAAAAAATAGCTTAATTATAATTATAACTAATGAACAACAAATTGGAGATCCACTGGTCAATGGTTAATCAAGACTATCAGCTACTTTCTCTATTAAAATTACTTGATACATAGGTATTGGTAAGTAACATAAATAGATAACAGGCATTTTAAAAACATATACCTATTATATGTTTTTCCTTTGTGTGTTAAATAGATGTAAAAGTATATAGAACAATTTATTTACTGACAAATAACACACTCATCTTCAATATAATGGTCATATATGCTGTACAGAAAGCAGTTAAAACACCAAAATAGGTTTAGATTCAATAGTAACTTAACGTTTTCTCGAGTACCTACATATGAAGCGAATGGGTCTATTAATTATCGTTAGTAACTTATATTATAGTAATCCACAACCATTGCAGCTTTCAGATAACACAAAGTGTGTGTGAGTCCAAGGCCATTTTTCATATTAGTCAGCACGAGTAAACGCAATTCATTTCTGGTCAAAAAATAGTCCACATCAACAAACACAACCATCCTGAAAACATGCAAATAAAAAGAATGTCCAGGCTTGGAAGATTTAGAAACATATAGTGAGCTCGCGAACTCTAATTTGATTCAACATGGCGGTGAGTTAGTCTTGACCAAACGTATTATGAGCGCCATTTTACCTATAGCAGTCTCATAAAGGGAATGATGAAGAGCGATTTTCGGAACATGGCGAATATGTTAAAGAAACCATAAAAGCCCATGATATTATTTTTACAATAACTTATCAAATTTGTAAATTTCTGTAAGGGCGTCAAGAAATTAAGCTAATACGGTACACTTTTACAGTAAAAATGACTTTGCCACAAGTTTACTCACTTAATACTGGCTAAGAATTTTATAATTAATAATGAAAAATGACTTACGTAACGTACTAACTGAAACAATAATTATCAATTTATAATCAATCCAAACTGGAATAAAAAACGATGACGGCTCTAGCTAGCTGACCGGCCGGTTTCTAAAATGTATACTAATAACTAAAAACCAAGTACGTTACTAGCTCATTATCAGCAGGATTACTCTCGAAAAGAACTAGACACAGATAATTATACGATCACTAGTACCTGTAACTGTCTTAGGCGTACTACTGCAAGATAGTTATAGGATTAAGCAACATTCTGTTAGCTTATTATAAGAGCGTTACAAGTGTTGTTGTGCTCCTATAAGTGCGCCCAAATCCAGGCTTGTAAGATATTAGAAGACTGTTATAGGAGTATCGAAAAGTAGTCTTGAAGACAGTTATAAGAAACTATTTTGCTAGTTGGGACAACTTTTACGAGCAAAGGGTATGTGGAGCCAAACTATTTGTATCTGAGGGCATATCTAGCTAATATATCGATGAGGAAGACCACAATTATGATAGCTGGACGACATCAGGAAAGCACAGGAACCAACTGGCTAAGGGCAGCAGCTGACAGGGAGACATGGAAGAAGGAAGAGGCCTACGTCCAGGAGTGGACCAGACCAAGCTTAGGAAGAAGAAGAAGAAGAGTCATCGGTAATGCATGCCGCCCCACTGAAATATTCGTCGTGACCCACCGGTGGTTCACGGCGTCCTGAAAGTGTTAAAATAAAGCGGCACGCCAACAGTCAAGAAGCTCGCGGGATGTTCCGCTCAGTAGATATATTTAGCCCGTTCGAGAACGATCTACGACCGGGAATGCTCCGTAATTACCCTAATGACAAAAGTCAATCTGACGCAATACAATAATACCATTGCTCTCTCGTGCGTCGCGTCGCGTCGGGGTCTTTGGACGATTTTTAACGAAAACAAAAATACACGCGTGTGAAATGTTGTTACTATCGGCTGTTACTCAGCGGCCGTCCCGCTGGGTAGCGCACTCACAGTATCAGGAACTGGCGACGAGGTTTAATGAACAATTCCAGTTTTGTGTGGAATTCCTTGGGCGTTAATGGGCCCTGTGCAGTTGGGCCATTGTGACCCGTTGTGTTATTGGGTCGGCTTAACTCACGGGTCGAAGCCTATCCGGTAGCCTCGAAGTAGAAATTTAAGCCTGGGTAGGACTCTGTGCACGGTGGGTCAGTTTTTCTTGGGAAGCGTTCTTTTGGCGCACCTGTACGGTGTGTGCACCAACTAGGGTTGTCAGCTACAACGGGCGAACCCGTCACCTCAGAAAGATTTAACGATAGTGATCGTTTTATCTCCCGTGAGGTGAGCGTAGATGACTTATAGACAATACAAACCTACCGTCTAGCTAAGCTAGCATAACCGACAGAGGCCAACGCCTTACGGCGAGACACCAGGAAAGGTACCCAACGGGTAGCCTCGCCCCCCTCCACCAGTTTTGGATGGATAACTCCGTCTGGAATTAACCATCAGGATACCTCCAACCTCCCGACTGGTTACGCGTCCGAAGTCGATTGCGCGACCTCTACCTGCCGTATATTCAGCGGTGATATAGTTTGAATCCATCGCGGATCAATGGCATCTTTTGCCAAGCTCTGAATTTAGGATAAGGTAATCATTTGGTCATTTCAAGAATAGTTGACGACAGGTCAACATCCACCCCCGCTGCTTAGGAGACAGTATATTTCCATTTTTACTTCCTTGCGCCGAGATTTTATAATAATTTAAATGAGAGTTATAAGAATGCCAACAACTTAAATTCATTCAAAATACGTATAAAGAAGTACCTGATTGAAATGGGTCCATGTATGATGAGTCTCAATTGCTCTCGCTAATAATTTAAGTTGTTTTATTAAATTATGTATTACTAACTAATATCAAATCTCGTGTATTATTTTCTTATGTATATATATGTGTAGGTATGTATGTATGTATATATATATATATATATATATATATATATATATATATATATATATATATATATATATATATATATATATATATATATATATATATATATATATATATATATATATATATATATATATATATATATATATATATATATATATATCTTATATATAAAATTCTCGTGTCACAATGTTCGTTCCCGTACTCCTCCGAAACGGCTTGACCGATTCTCATGAAATTTTGTGAGCATATTGAGTAGGTCTGAGAATCGGCCAACATCTATTTTTCATACCCCTTAGTGATAAGGGTTGTCCACCCTTAACATTTTTCTTTAATTTTTAGTCATTTTTTTAATTTCTTTATTTTTTTATTATGTCGCATTAAAAAATACATACAACCCTAAATTTTTACCCTTTTATCACCAACCCCTATTTTTTAATAGCCATTTTAGTAATTTAATCATTTTTCATCCCCGGTCGATAACTGATCAATCGTCATTTAATTAGTTATCCCCGCCAGTTGTCTACAGGTGTCACTTCTGACCCAGTAAACAGCACGGAGTAGGGATGAGAACGAAGCCGGTCTCCTGTTTCTCTCGCACAATAAGACTTCTCTCACTCCCTACACAGTTGTCGGCCATCATTATTGTTTATGCATCAAGTGTAGTAGTAACGTTGACAATTATTATTTTGCTATCTCAGTGTAACTCTCATATTAACTATTAATCTTTCCTATTTTATAATTATTAATAATAAAATTATGAAATTCCAGATCCGTCCACTGACCAACTGCTGTTTGTTATTGTTACAACAAACATGATCCATGGTCCATGTGGTACTCTTAATAGTTCATCGCCTTGCATGGCAGATGGAAAATGTACTAAAAATTTCCCTAAAGATTTTACTAATGATACGATCACAAATGTCGACGGATACCCAATATATCGTCGAAGAAATCCCGATAATGGCGGACAATCATTTATCAAAAATATCAGCAACACAGACATTGATATTGACAATCGTTGGGTGGTGCCATATTCGCCTCTGCTGAGCAAGACATACAATGCTCATATTAATGTTGAGTTCTGCAGTTCTGTGAAGAACAAATACATTTGCAAGTATGTCCATTAAGGCAGTGATATGGCTGTGTTTAGAGCGGAAAATACTAATGTGAATGCTCCTCCAGTGAATAAAAACGATGAAATAACGCTCTACCAAATTGGTCGGTACATCAGCTCCAATGAAGCTGCTTGGCGTATCTTTGGTTTTCCAATTCATGAACGGGATCCAGCAGTTGTTCAGTTAGCCGTCCATCTTGAAAACGGTCAGCGTGTATTTTCCACGAACGAGACAGCGATTGATCGTGCAATAAATCCACCTAAAACTACACTCACTGAATTTTTTGAATTGTGTAATCGTGCGGATGATTTTGGTGCCTTTGCACGAACATTACTCTATTCACAAGTACCACGCTATTTCACATGGACTCAAACAAAAACATGGATGCCCCGCAAGCAAGGCTCACCAGTTGCTGCATGTCTCAATTTATTTAAATCAAACGCCTTGGGGCGATTATTTACAGTCGATCCAAGACACACTGAGTGCTTTTATCTTCGACTGTTGTTGGTTAATGTTACTGGCCCATTATCATTTCAAGATATACGTAAAGTGAATGGGCAACACTATCCAACGTATAAAGATGCATGCCTTGCACTCGGCTTGCTGGAAGACGACAACCAGTGGGAATGTATGCTTGCTGAAGCTGCATTGAACTGTACAGCAATACAAATTCGTCTACTATTCGCTATAGTGTTGACTACATGTTTCCCAGCCCGAGCACAGATATTGTGGGATAATCACAAAGATTCAATGACTGATGATATATTGCATCAACATCGTACACGGTGCCACGATCTAACCATAACATTCAGGGACGCAATGTACAATGAAGCATTAATTGCTATTGAGGATCTTTGCATTGTCATTGCCAACTTACCACTCAGTCATTTCGGTATGAATTCGCCAAATCGAACTGCATCTGATTTAATGAATACTGAAATGAATCGTGAACTGCAGTACAGCACTGTAGAAATGGCAGCGATTGTTGCCCGCAATGTCCCACTAATGAATGAGGAACAAAGAACCATTTATGATCGCATTATGCTCGCAGTTTCAGCTGGACAAGGTGGGTTCTTCTTTTTGGATGCACCGGGTGGAACTGGCAAAACATTCGTTATTTCGCTAATTCTTGCTGAAATACGATCAAATAATGGCATCGCATTGGCCGTTGCATCATCGGGCATTGCAGCAACTTTATTGGATGGAGGCAGAACAGCTCATTCAGTATTTAAGCTGCCACTAAATATTCAGAATAACCCTGATGCAGTATGCAACATTAAGAAACAAAAATTAATGAAAAACGTGATCGAAGCCAGCATTTTAAATAGCAAGTTCCGAGGTGAAAATATATTAATACCACGGATTCCTATTATACCTACAGATGTGCCAATTCAATTCAAACGTATTCAGTTTCCGATTAGATTGGCATTTGCAATGACAATCAACAAATCCCAAGGTCAAACGATATCTATTTGTGGCTTAGATTTGGGAACACCATGTTTTTCACACGGGCAATTATACGTGGTATGCTCTCGAGTGGGTAAACCATCCAGTTTGTTTGTGTTAGCTAAAGATGGACTAACAAAAAATATTGTTCACGCTATAGCATTAAGAGATTGATATTGTTTGTTAGTGTTACTGTCGTAATTGATTAATTAATGATATATAATTTTAAGGAATAAATTATAATAACTTAAAAATAATGTTTGCCTTTTGTTATTTTTATATTCCCTCATCGTTCACAGTGCTCGATGCCTATTTCACGCATATACCACATTCTTACACACTTACAATAAGTAAGCTATTTTTTGTCTACACTAGAAATTACTTAAAAATTATTTATATGGCAAAACAACGTTTGCCGGGTCAGCTAGTATATATATATATATATATATATATATATATATATATATATATATATATATATATATATATATATATATATATATATATATATATATATATATATATATATATATATATATATATATATATATATATATATATATATATATATATATATATATATATATATATATATATATATATATATATATATATATATATATATATATATATATATATATATGTATGTGTATGTATATATGTATATATTCTTATGTATTATGCAATGCAATGTAAGTTCATAATATCAAAAGAGTCAGCTCGTCGATTACATTAAACAAAAATCAGCATCCCTAGATACGGGTCTCTGACCTAGTTAGGAATGCGGATAAACATTTTCACCATAGGATGTGCTCAATGTCTCCCAACTCAACCATATTATGTTAATGGTGTGTATATGACATATATAAAGTTATTGTAAATTAATAAATAAAATAAATAGTCGCCAGACTCCTTCAGTAATTAGTCAGAGTGCACAACCGATTGGCGATGCCGAACGACGCCGAACTGTCCAGTAGTGCCGGGAGGCAATCTCCCAGAAAACACCGATCCACCAGCCGTGAGGCCTGAGACGCGTCTTACACGGGGTAGCCTTCCACACGAGGAGTTGAATTGTCAGTTGGGCGGATCCGAGAACACAATATATCGTATGGCCCAAGCTGCACAAAACCGTTCGCTACCAAACGAACGTATTTTGCGCTACCATTCACTACCTAATGCAGTTTGCACATCGTGCAGCGTTAGCTAATCTTAAATTCCGACTGCATTTCGTCCGATGACCGGCGGAGTCTGGAAACGACGTTGTTTCCTATAGAGCGGGGGGGGGGGGGGGGGGCGTTGACCTAAGGGCAGCCACTTTTGAATCGACCAATCGGTTACCCGATCCCAAGTGAACAGTCGGCCAAAGGATGCTTCGGTCCGCGATGATTTGAACTTAATCGCAGCTTACATTAAGTAGAGGACCGCGCATGCGGTCCGAACCCGTAACCAGTCGGGAGGCCGGAAAAATCTAACCATAACTGGTAGTCAGTGGCGAGGCAGCCCGCTGGGTGATTTTCAGTATCTCGCGTAAGGCGTTGGACTCTGACGGACTAGCTGCCGGAGCTTGATAGTTGACTGTATGTTTATTTCTCTAGTCTCTACACTTATCTCATGGCTGAAAGAACGATGACATATCGTTATACCAGCCTAGGGTGACGAGTTCTCCCGCTAAAGTTGACACCGCCCCTCTGTACATAGATTACATTTTCATTTATAGTATTTTTTGGATCGTAATGGTTCTGTGCAGCTTGGATGGTGATGGCCTTCTTTGTGTTACCTCGATCAGCCCAATTCACGGCTCAGCTCCCATCAGGTAGCCTCCTCAAAGAGGGACTTAACCGGAAAGGGCCGCTGTGAACTCTGCCAGCGGCTGCAGCCTGCAATCGTAGACAGTTCCGTTCAGACGTGCGGATCCGGGGGAACACCTTGGGCAAAGCTGGGCGATTTGCGCACCGGGCTGTGTCAACCTAGCTTGCGAATTCCGGCGAGTAACTGGGGGAGCAAAGAGCGGCATAAATTCGCGACAAATTCGATCTGAATTACCGCTTACGTCAGGTAGAGGCCACGCAAGCGACGTTGAATCCGTGACCAGACTGGAGAATAGAGAAATCCGTATAAATCCGGTAGTAAGAACGTGAGGTTGGTCCGCTGGGTTCACTTTCCAGTGCCTCGTGGTAATACGTTGGATTCTTACGGGATGTTAGAGTAGTTAGGCTGTGGACTGTGTTAGACCCTATGTCTCCGCGTTCACTCCATGGTAGATAGAATGGCCTAATGTTGTTATACCTCCCTGGGGTGACGGGTTTGCCCATAGTAGGTTACAACCCTCAGTGTACATAGATTATTTTTTAATTTCTTGTATTGTATTTGTCATTTGAATACCAGAAATACAAATTCTGGTTGACACACGGCATCATATGGTTACCCAAATATTGTCTGGATGAAGAGACATACAATATGTTTGTTATTCTAGTTATCGAATATAATAATCGCGATGTTCAGATTCGCTGTTCAAATTCCTCATTTTCTACTATCATTTCAAATTTTGCAAGACTGCCCAACAAAAAATCTATGTATGTTTTCCATTTCCTTATTCCACCATATCTTGTGGAATCCCTGGAAAGTCATCCCGACTGTCATGGCGTACCTTAACGGACCAAATGTCATGTAAGTAGTTGTCTAAATGTCCAAATCTCCAAATGTCAATAAGTTAACATAAATATATCGTGTACAAATATACATGTATCTATATGTATTAATACATAAACCACAAATATTCCATTACCGAGGAATGAGAATTATATTATTTCTCCTTCTGGTAAAATGTTTATGTGTATCTGATTGTATCGGCAGCTTAGCTAGGTTTTCTATACTCAATTCAATGCACACGTATAGAGATAGAAAGGTGAGGATTTTAGGCCTTCTGAAATGACCACGGCATGATTCTACATAACCCAGATTACTTCAAAAACGAATGGCAAGTTTTTGCAGTAAAAAAATATGTTGCTTTAGATCGATAGCGCATTGAGCCCAGAAGAGAATACCGTATGAGATACCGCATGCTTCCATCAAATGAGGATTCTCGTAATAAATTATTATAAATACCAAAGAATGCTTCGTTTGGTACACAAATGCACTTGTACGAAACACTGGATTTGAACTGCTTTTATTGGACTTTGTTGGTGACAAATTCCTCAGGTATGACGTCACACCGCACACGCAGCAGTATTCTATTTCTGAGAAATCCTTACAGCGTTAACCTGACGGCGTTCATTTGTCTTTTGAGTATATGTAAGTCTGAGGGAAATACGGGTGAGAATCATGATTTAATTATTTTTTTGTTGATAAGTCGTTTCCCACGTAATTGCAGTTTTTTCACACTGTCCATTTTGAATTTGGGTAACTTCGGTTTGAGATGTAAATCCAAGTTTTAATTCAAAGTCGTGTAATTCCCACTTCAAAGTCAGTTATTCATTTGTCTTTCTGTCAATCATCGAAAAGTTAAATATTCGCGTGATTTTCGAATATGAGCTTAGTCGTGGCAGCATCGCAGCGGAGATGACAGGCAATATCAATAATATGTATAGCCCAAACACCACGAATGAACACCTCGTAAGTTATTGGTTTGATCGCTTTACTTCTGGTAATTTCGACTTTGAGAACGAGCCCCGTGGACGACTGGAGAGCAATAGTAGAATCGGATCCGACGGAATCTATAGCTGAGCTTTCCCATCTACAGCAGCAGTTTCAAGGTGAGGACAAAACTTATTAAAGTAAAATTAGCAAAGTGAAGAAGCTCGAAAAGTCGATACCGTGTGAGGTTAACCAATGCCAGCTACAAAAAGGCATCGATGAGCAGATAGTTAGTTAGTTTGTCTGGGCTTTTTTCTCGCACTTGGCCTTTTGATTGGGCCGTTGTGCGTGGCTCATGTTTCTATTTGTGTATATGTTACTCCAGCCAACCCAGGGTGTCCCAGAAGGTTAGCAGCCTGTTTGGGTTGCTACAGGCCTCCGGGACAGATGCTGGAGATTGTAGTATTTTTGCCCGTTGCTCTGCCACGCTCCTGCATTCCCGTGGCGCTTCTTCTTCCTCCATGCATCCTCTGCATAGAGGGCTGTCTGTCACACCTATGGTAAACAGGTGTTTGTTTAGGGGACAGTGGCCTGTCATAGTACCTCACGGGTCAACACCCATCCGATGGCCTCCACGCATGGGGTGCGAGCCTGGGTAGGACACTGGGTCAACCAGTCTCCCCTGGGAACAATCCTCTGGCGCTCCTGGACGGTCTGCGCACCGAGCGGCGCTAGTCAATCGATTGTGCTCTCCGACTAACAATCGGGGGAGTCTGGGAACTGTATTGTTTCCTATAGAGCGGGGGTAGTTGTCTACCTTACGGCGACTGCTCTTGAAATGACCATTGGCCATCCGATCCCGGTTCAGAGTCGGGCAAAGGACGCCTTGGTCCGCGATAGATTCGGTGCACTCCGTTTCACCGCTTCGTAAGGGAGAGGACCGCGCAAGCGACCTCGAACTCGGAACCAATCGAGAGACCGGAGAAATCTGGTCACAATTGGTAGTTAGGGCGCGAGTGCTGCCCGCCAGGTAACATACCTGGCTACTCGCGGTAAGGCGTTGGACTCTAACGGGTTGTGGCGTAGCTAGACGGCGGATTTGTTATGTCCAAAGTCTTCTACGCTCACTGCACGGTCGATAGAACGAACAATCGTTAAAACGTCCTGCGGTGACGGGTTCGCCCGTTGTGGTTGACAACTCAATATGTCATAGTACCTATGACTTTACGGATTTTGTCCCTTTTTAATCTGGTGAGATTGCGGGCAAGTTTTTTAGATGCTTCCGGAACCGCGTTCTTTGTTTGCCTGCATCCTGCGTTTTTTTTCCATTCTGTAAGGTGGGTTTCATCGGTGTTCCTGGGTAGCCATGTTTTTATTTGGGCCTGGGGTATGGGCATCAAGGGTTCCGGTCCATATAAAATTTTCTTTGATCCCCTTCTGGCCAGTTCGTCTACCGCGTCGTTGCCCAGTGAGCCGATGTGCCCTTTAATCCATTGCAGGGTCACTTTATTTGACCCTGCAATGGATTGAAGCGCATTGTGGCATTCCAGTACAAGGACAGAGGTTATAGTATTTTTTGCAAGCGCTTATAGCACGGAGGAACTGTCGGAGACAAATTTCAAACGTAGGTCTCCGGCATCGATGAGCAAAGCACGGAATTAAACAACCGAGCCTGATCAATCGCTCTTCGCCACTGCTTCCGCACAACAACGCACGATTATTCACTTGCCGAAATTGCGACTGAAGACTTTTCCTCATCTACCATACTCGCCAGACCTTGCTCCAATAGATTTTTAAATGGAATTTGCATATTTTTTCGGATATTGTTAACAGGAAAAAAACTCTGATGAGGCAACTGAAAACGCCTATTGAGCATCAATTGATTACTGCCCACGATAGTTCAAAAGCCAAAAGTATTAACCAACTATCATTAAAATGGTAAGTCACCGAAGAAACGCAATCACACCCTACATATCCTTAAAAAAACGCCAATATTTATAATTCATCATTATTTATTCAGATGAGCCTTTTTAGTATCTCTCGTTTACAATATACACACAAATTATGCACATATATGCATTATATGCAGTTATATGCAATTATGCACAAAATATTACAATATACTCGTACAAACAAAAAAATATATTTTTATTTTATTTTTTATTAATTTTAATTTTTATTTTATTTTTTTTAATTTTTATTAATTTTTAAGTCTTTTTAGTTTTGGCCGCGTATTAAATAAAAATAACACTTAGCCATTTAAATTTCTTTTTCATTAAATTAAACAAAAAAGAAAAAATGTTTTTTTTAACATATTTACATATATTTTTCTCTGCGTATTTAACGACCCTATGTTTATAAAATGTCCGCCCAAGCACAAGCTTTGCTTAGTTGGGCGACATATGACAGAGGACATCATTTATCAATTAAGTTTAATTCCTTGTTGTGTTTTAGTTAAATGGTATTTTATTTGATGTTTCCTAACTGTAATTTGTAACATTTTTGTGGAAATTGCTTAAATAAATAAATAAATAGACATACCTAAACATACACGGGTTACGGGTAAGAATGATCAATGGGTTTTTTTTTATGAAAATGAGTTACTAATTCACTTTTTGGCTTATTAACAAACGAATCGAAGCACGAATCGATTTTCGAACGATCAATGAAGAGTGATGAAAACGTGTGACGGGAAAGAAAGATCAATGCCCGCGGGTGACGAAGGACATTGATCGTTTTTTTCCCATCAAGTCCAGAGGTGGGATACCTCCTGTGATAGGAAATACTGATCAAGGCCAATGATTTGCCCACGAATTCGCTTTTTCCTGTGACATAATTTGAATAAAATGTATATTTTAAACTCACGTATTCACATAATAATATTATTCTTACATTATCTATAGCTTTCTCTTTTTCTTGTCTTTCTATAAATTTTTAAATAGGATAGAAAACGAATAGAAAGCGATAGGATAAAAAGCGAACATATATTGGACAGCGGAAGTAACCACTGGATGCAGTTTCAAAATCCCATTGGGCTATCCAAGGAACAATTCTACTTTCCTCGCATGATCCGGGAAGCCATTAAAATAAGAAGAACCCTGAACTTCAATAGAGACGACGGTTACAAACTCTCTTCTACGTGGAACCCTCTTCTTAAAATGTTCCCGCCGCCGAACGCCCAACGCAAAATCGTAAAACAGGATGCAGTGAGTGTTGTGTGCAAGACGGATTTTCAAAATTCCCGCGCTCTGAGCCCGGCCCCCCACCACCGTTATAACCTACGCAGTGGCGGCAGCGGTATGCGGCCTACCCGCAAAACAACGGATTGACAGCGTCTACCCTGGACAACTGCGGCTGCAACCTTCACCGAAACGTCGGGTGCTACAAATTTCACGCGGTAAATTCGATTTCTATCCTATTTATAATGTCAAACAACCGCGATAGTCTTCGATTTTATATTTCTATAAATTGTCTTTCTTAATAAAAACTCAAATATATATTTTATTGTCACTGAAACCCTTGCTAAAACATACTTTTTTAAGTTAGTAAATTTTAAAAATCGAATTACCAACCATTTGTAATAGTTAATATTGATCGTTCTTTCCCGTAACCCGTTATAATTGTATACTTGTAATATTGCGTTTAATTTATACAATTTTATCACTATTAATCTGCTTAATATTAAACGAATCTATGCATTCGCTTCATTTTGAAATCTTGATGTTTCTATATAACACTTCCCGCCTTATTTAATTCTGGTATTCGGTTTGTCATTTGATTCAATCAATTAAATCTATAGAGATTCCCATGTCAATTAATTATTGATTGATTCTAGCTACGAGGGCGCGTGGGCCTCTAAATTGACGTTCAAACACCGACCGTGACGTTGGGCTCGCTCTGCTGCGTAGCTTAGCGTGAACGTCGCTGACACCTGTCACCCATTGTCACCAATTCCTGCGGTAAAGTCAACACGTAGCCACGTAGGTGTAGATTTCCACTAATGGAATCGTGAATCATTCACCTTACGTTTAAGCTACAGGTAGATCAACACCGTTGCGAAATTAAAACTAATGCTTCCAAACAACTGGCGAAGACAAGGGAAAGTGACTGAATAATAGCTAGGGAAATGACTTGAAAGAATTCGTTTATAGATTGACGCTTAGATGTAGAAATAAAATTAATAACAGGTACTCACATAGCAGCGAAGAACTTCCCAGATTGGATTGGGAAACGCTCATGTTTAAACGAGATGTATGTATGGATGTGCACAACTTTTGACTATACTTCGAGTCTCTTTGCAACCGGTGAACGATCACTCTTCACCCACCCATCTAAAAAACCATGCTTATCATTTTACAAAACAAAATCCCTCCAATAAAGCTGAATTAAAGCAAAAAACAATAAATAAATTACATTAATTACATCGGCGAATTCCGTTTCTTAAATAAAGGATGACAGTTCGAAATATTTTAAATTTTCAAATGTATCCACTATTTAAAAAGAAGAATCTTGGATGCTGCATTCGTTATGAGCCAGCCATGAAAGCAAAATAAAAAAGCTTGATATGATCATTTTTATGATAGAAAACAGTGAAATGTTGATTCTTTATTAAGAAGTTTATGCTTAAGAGCCTTATTACAAAATAGCGTAGGTATTCTTTTAAAATGAGTTGAAAAAATGAACGCATTTTTTTGTTGGATGTAACTATAAAAGATAGGATAAATAAATAAATAAATAAATAAATAACTATTCAACCCTGGGAGAAAACCGCGGCACTGAGCGCTCTTCTCTTGCGCAAGCAAATATATACACAATTTCTAATTGTTTTTTGCAGTGTTTTCTCCTTTCTAATGACAATAATTTATATTATGTCGTATTGCTAAAAGAGTGAACTTTAATATAGTATAAGTATTATATAAGAATCTTATTTTATTTCTGAGAAAATTAGAATGATACAGGAAGATTTTTTTTTAATTTTGTGTAATTGTAAGTAATGTATACCTTGGATATGTGGTCAAAAAACGAAAAAATAAAGCCGTAGTGTACATCAAGAATACATGACGGACATAAAAAAAATAGTATACGGTTTTCGTTGTAGTGATATTACTGTATTAAGGAGCTCAAAGTTTGCCTTCCGAGCGTTTTACGAATAACGACTTTCGGAAAATGGGCTGAATAAGTAAATAATATTCGTTATATCTAAAATTAAAGGCCGCTATGGTCAACATCAAGAAATGGTCCAGGTAATTCAGTAATTAAAGTTTGTAGAAATCTCTTCATTTCTTGGAATTAGAACGCCAAAAATCCACTTTTCTTGCCTTTCTGGAAAAAATATGTGATAGGGCTCTTAAGACTATGTGATATTTACGAGAGTTTTCATTAATTTATGATTATTTTTTTGTATTTTTTTTTAAATAATTCGTTTTCCCTCGACAATAATATATCGTACCGTAACCTCAGTATGTCTTATATGTGCACTAGTTTGCGCGTATTTAAGAATTTTTTATTTATTTATTTATTTTAAACATAACATGCAGAATTCATAAAATGGTCATACTAAGTAATGGTACGAAGTAAACGACGACCCACATTCAAATGACCATGCTCAGCGCATGCCCAACTAGGCCGAATATAGCCTGTATCTGGGCATACGATTTTCAGACTTGGGTGGAGAAGCATAACTGACGTATGTACTCGTACACATACATATACACATATATAGATACATAAACTTAAATACACACATATATAAATATATTAATAGATATATATACACATATATAGATACATATAATTAAATACATACATATATAAATATATTCATAGATACGCATTCACATATACATATATATACACATTTATGCAGGTATATTATTTTTAAAAGATGATTTGCAGAAGATCATTCTCTGTCCTTGAACGACCTATATCGTCAAGAAGCCATTTTTTTATTTTTTTATTGAATAAAAAGGTACTTTCATTTTTTTTTATGTCGTCATCAAGACGGTTGAATATTTTGGGTGCTATAAAATTTAATTGTCTTTGGGCAAATGATGAATTAACTCGTGGAACGGCATAATTCAAGCCTGCAGATGCTCTTGTAGTTCTGTGTTGCTGGCTTCGTGGTCGTTTATCAAGGGTTCGATGGAAGAACATGAGTGATTGTTTCACAAACAGCTGGCGTATATCTAATACCTTACTTTCTTGGAAAAGCATGTTGGAATCATATCGTGGGGGCCTTCTATTGATTACCCTCAACAGAAGCTTTTGGGCTTTCACTAGAGGATCCAAGACAGATTTTGCACATGCTCCCCACGCTATTATTCCGTGCACCCATAAACCCTGACATAGGGCCATGTAAACCATTTTTAGGGAGTTCTTGGAAAGGACGTTGCGTAATTCTCTGAATACGAAAACCAGCTTCCTAGACCTCGAGGACAGTTGTACTACTTGATTATCCCAGCTCAGTTTTGAGTTTATTAAGACGCCCAGATACTTAACTTCGGTTTTTTCTTGAATATGGTAACAAGCGCAGGTTGGTTGCCTATTACAGTGGTAAGAGTGGATTATTAATGACGGAGGAGGTGTGATGACTACCGGACGTAAACCAAACGTAATGAAATTTGTTTTTGAGGCATTTAGGGTTAGGACATGTCGATCGAACCATGCTTTTACACTATCCAGGCTCTTTTGGGCCTTTACGAGTACTTCAGCCCATGATTCTGCTTCCAGGAGGATGACCGTGTCGTCAGCAAAGGAGACAATTTTTGCGTTATCGCCAAGAGAATCGCACAAGCAAGCTAGTGAGAAAGCGAATACGGCCAAATATATATGAGTAGATATATTTACGAATAGCAGATTTAGGTTACCTAAGAATATCTTTCAGTACCTACTCTGTTTTTTGTGTCCCGTGTAAAATTTTAAAAAATGTAATCTATAATTTCTGCAATTTTTGAAAAAAATATATATTAATGTTTATTTAATTGTTATTTGGCGGTTCAAGTTATAGCGATCGCGTAACACTGACGATGACAAATTTATGCCACCCACTAGGCCCATTTATTAATGGAGAAATTAATGCCGCGTCCGCTGCGATCAAGGAATTCCTGTACTAGAGAGTGAACATAGTATGCCGGGTTTTGTCACCTTGATGCCCTTTACTCCGGTCGCTAACGAACGCTGAACAATCCACGGAATTCTTGCCACGGACATGGGGACCGTTGTGTTTACGTGAAATGTATACGATATTTCTAAAAGACACGCTTTTACAATATAGCAGGTAAAGGAATGTGGTAGATATATAAGGGGTTTGATAGCACTTACGATATTACTTTTAATTACTGTACGATATTACTGTAAAGTTTAATATTTTAAACTTTACAGTCTTAAAATGGATACTATTATAATTTTACGCTTTACAGAAAAAAATATTACGTATGCTGATGACACTGGTATTATTCAAGGGATTAACTTGGAAGACTATTTTGAGAATACCAACTCAGGTAGGCAGCTATACGAATTTTTAAAATATATCTATACTAACTCTAAATGTTGACAACACTAAACATATGCTATATGTAGTATATGCCTTAAAATTAAGTATAGATACAATAGATAGAAGTGGCAATGACTAAATAAGCCGTGCTATGCAATAACCCATCAACCCACACAATGGACAAAATTGAGTTAAGTGCATGCAGGTAATCCTAGACATCCAATTTACAATCAGCAAAATAATTAAACCCACAAATTCATTGTAGTGCCATCTACAAAAAAAAATGTCAACCCACATCACCTCAAACCGATATTATGAATTTTGCAAAAAGCAGTTAACCGAAAGTTGTGCAGAATCGAAGGCGTATTAAACGGCACACGCGCTATTGTGCTGACGGCAAGCTTCTGCATAACGAAGGCTCTCTGCCTGTCAGCTGCAAGCCCCCATAACTCCGCGTTGTATGTTAGTGGCGGATGAACGCAAAGTAACATATGTGCGGCGCGGGCAAATCGAGAAACGTAGTTATACGATAGAGTGCATAGTGCACTCTTCCCAATTTGTTACATAAAGCATCGATATGTAGGTGCCATCGCAACTCGTTATCGATTACGAATCCCAAGAAATTCGTTAAGAATACCGGAGTTAGTTCTTCGTCATTGACGGTCACATGTATTTCGGTTTTAGTAGATCTAAGGCTGAAATACATAACATTAGTTTTGTTAATGTTAAGTATCAGGCCATTAGCGTCAAACCATGAACCTAACTCATTCAACACAAGTTTCGTATTGCTGGTTAACGATGGTACACTCTCGCTCTCTATTACAGCGCATGTGTCATCTGCGTACAGTATCAGCTCTGCTCGCGATGTGGCTGATGTAATGTCGTTCATATATAAGAGGAACAGTGTGGTACCAAAACAAGATCCTGTGGTATGCTTATCGCTATCTCGTCCGCTATGGAGATGCAGTCCTCAATAGCGGTCACTTGCTTGGAAGCTGGTCGGTGGACACGGCGGAACATCGGACGGTACCGCCGTCGTGTCTGTGGACAAGCTTCCATAGTGATCCATATAACACTGACGACCGTGCCTAGACACGGCGAATTAACCATAGGTTTTCACGGCGAAACAACGTCTGTGGACAAGAGGCCTAATAGATGGCATTTTATCTCTCCGTCTGTGATCTCTCCATCTGTGATGTAATCAGCCAACATTTAAAAGGCGATTATATTGTTATCATTGGTTAATTTATTGAGTTTTTAAAATCAAGCAGTCCTTTATAAAAACCATTAATTTTTTCATTGTTTTTATGGATGGATAAATAAATTGGTATCAGTTTCGCCGACAATTGTATTAGCGCCACTTGTATTTCGCCGGCGCAGAAGGGTTGCCAAAATGTACTATTTTGCCGATTTGAATAGCCTAATACCATACATAATTTATAATCAATGCCTGAACGTTGGCTTCACTGCCGTGAGCTCTTCTCTCTCTAATAGGATACTGTCTATTAATTCGCCGTCGATTCTGTCAGTCAAATAGGCTAATCGGCCCTTTTATCCGCAGAAGAGGTGGAAAGCGCCAAGAGTGCCGTGTTCTCCTGCCGCGTAGAGTGGCGGCACTTAGCCCCTCCCATCTTCTATTTCCGGACAGCGCTATTTCCGGCACTTTCATTATCTCATATGGAGCGAAGTCGACACTCCCTTCGAACTTGCACATGGAATGGAATTAAATGCACCAACGAAAGGTCATAAGCCTTTTACGCGCTTCGATGTATCTACGACAGCCGAAGGAGGATATGATGATAAGTTTGACTTTACCAGCCTACCAATTGACGAGGAGGTACCGTACCATGGAGGTACCACCCATGTTACCGTAAAGTATTGCGAACGCGCATTTTTTTTCAAGATAAAGACGGATACATACATTGTGACCCCCCCCCCCCCACCACCCTCCCCCCTCCCCACTCCCCCGAGATGATTAAGACCATTTCCAGACTGAAGTCTGTTCGTGTGTCTGTCTTTGCGCGTGTATTCCTCCACGATAGCGCCCAAACGCTTCATCCGATTGAGCTGAAAGTTGGCATGTAGGCATCATTCGGTTACTGCAAGGGTTAAAAAGAATATGGCTGAAATCGGTCCACCATAGGGCGCGCTAATCATAGTTCAATCTCGAAATATTGGACTTATTGGACCTGAAATTCGGTGGATATTAGAAAATATCTCCGTATCTAGCACTTTAGTCCTATTATGTATTTTTACACTTAGAAATAAAATGTACTTAGATGTCATACCTTCTATAAAACTACTTTGAGACGCGGTATAGAAATTTTTGAAAATCACCCTGTTTCAAGCAAAAAAAAAAAATAATACGTGTGGCACTCGGGGACTGCCACGGTAAAGCTATTGCATAGCATTTTTAACAACTTATGCAATTATAATTATTTATTTATTTATTTTTTTCTGATATCAGATAACTGCGCTCTATCGGAAAACGTTGAAATTATTCCGAATCATCTGCGGAAGCAAATGATTCGGAATAATTTAAACGTCTTCCGATAGAGCGCCGCGCAAGAATTTTTTATTCGATAAAGCAGAAAAACCGGATTATTCAAAAAAATCGTAGATAAAAAGATAGATAATTAAATTATCTTTAAAATGGTGCAGATTTCATAATAATACGCCAGATAGTATTTGCGTAGTAGTCGTTTTTGTGTTCGGTTAGACCTAATTTCACAAATTAATTACACTATGTAATATAAACAAAATCTAAAATATTCAAAGCTAAGAATATTAGGAAAATGTTCTTGTTTAACATATATTTTTTTCGAATCGTAAGCACTACTCGTTTAGACGTAATTATCAGTTTAAAATCATTCATTTTCGTTAAGAAATTTCTTCATTCGGTCGCCGCGCTGGCCTAGGCCCGCGATAAAAGCTATGCAATAGCTTAAAAACTAATTTGAAAAAAACAACTTAAACAACAACTTTGTATGATTTTCATGCCTGAACAATGCTAGTCAATTTCTTTAAAATATATACTTAATTATATTTCAATTTTAAATTCAATGTAAAATCAAATTACTGGTGCAAAAAATGAATTTGAAAAAGAAGTCTAGTGTTAAGCTCGGTTCTAGCAATAATTACAGCATCTTCATTTCCGTTTTATTAAGATGGTACTATAAAGAATGGCTGACTAAAACAACATCAAAATATTTTACTCGTCTTATTTCATTTTATTTTATTTTTATTAAAAACATACAGCATAAACAAATAACATATAAGCATAATATATAACGGTAGTAAAGCCAATGATGTTTTAAATTATTCGAGATATAAGGATTACAAAATATGGGTGTTGGTGTGTGTTTGTGTGTGTTTGTGTGTGTGTGTTTGTGTGTGTGCGTTTGTGTGTGCGTTTGTGTGTGTGCGTTTGTGTGTGTGTGTGTGGGTGTGTGTATCTGTAGTGTGTATGTGCTTGTGAGTGCTTATATGTGCATATGGAAATGCGGGATGCTAATTCAATCCGATCTGATAGTCTGCTTTTCACGTACATCATTAACAAAGGATCGTCTATTTTGGTGGTTAAAAATGTCAATATCGTTAAATCCCACATTTTATGCATGCATAACGAGCGGCAATAACGAATTGGGACCATAGTTAGTGTTGTACCTTGGTACGAAGAAAAAAAAGCTACGAAAGGTTGAATGGATCGATCTGTAGCGGTTACGAGTTTCCATATAAAGCTATTTTAAGCAATCGCCAATCGGTCTATTTTAGGATATCTCGCCATTCGGCTACGTCTTTAGCCACTACCTACAATAAAATGACGTCACGACAGAGGCTCCTAGTGCACTTTCGCGTATAGTCATCGCGTTGCACCATCAAATCAAGCCTTAACTGGATTTGATTCATGTCATATTGCACGGACTCGCTGGTTTTACCTTCATACGCCATACTGGCCTAGATTTCGTTTGCAGTATAATTGATAATTTATTATTTAATCCGCCACTGGCTGACGTAAGTCCTAATTAATTTCAGTAAAATTTCATTACAAATTCGGATAGGTAATCTTTCTAATTGACGAGTACTTGCTGACTTTACCGTGTGAACGATCAATAAAAGTATTGCTTGGATGTAATAACAATAACGAATAAAGAATTTTTGTTTCTTTGATTATTTAAATTATAGGAATGACCAAGTATATTCAATCAATCTAAATTAGTTACTCAATTATTTCAATAGTTTACTCATTCATTAAAATTATGCGGGGACGACGGTATCATGCGACGGAATCATGAACTTGCTAAAACGGGAGCAAAGGGAACGTTATACGGCCCTGAACCTTTCTGTGGCGTACCAAAAAGCCTAATGATCAAAAAATATGTTTAGAACAATCCGTTAACCACTTGAACAACACGCCAGGTTTGAATTATTCAAAAGTGCTAATTAAGGCTTACGACCGTAAGACTGCCCGTGAGGCCTCATCGCTAACAATCTACGCATTCTGGTGGGGGAGCTCACGGGGTTTTGTGACCTGAACAAACGGATGTACAACATAAAGCTCCGGGACACGAAAATGTGCAGGTTCTGCCGATAGGCAGAGGAAACTCCCCTACACCTCATGTGCAAGTGTGGCCCACCGATGCGTAAAAGATACACCCACTTGTGTGGTAATTACATCCAATCTGAGGAGGTAAAACAATTGGCGCCAAAAGCCTGTTGCGGTTCTTAAATGACACGAGGCTTAGCGTAGAACTATATCAGGTGGCAAACATAATAGATCAGCAATGGTCGCAGTGTTACAAGGCTCATAAAGACATTAGAAAAGCCCCAAACAACAAATACAAAAAAATACTCATTAATTCAATTCAATAGTTACAGTAAATTAAGCCAAAATTATTCCCCAACCAACAATTGTACGATGAAATTCATAATAGTTTTAAAGCCGAAATCTTATAATTTAGATGACAGGCGCTTGCCGCTGCTAACTTTACCCACCAACGGGCCAGCGAGTTTGTAACAAGCGTCCTATATGTATTACTTAAATCCTATTTCTAAATTTTAAATTCGAAGTGACAACAGCATTAATTTTAAATTTTCCTTAATAAAATCGTAATCTACATATATAAAAATGGATGTTGGTATATCTCTCTGTCCGAGCTTAATATACTACGATCACCATGAAAGTTGGCACATATATGTATTTTTTTATGGAGAAGATTTTTTATGATATTCCTCTTTGTTGTAACTAGATGGCGCTGCAGCACATCAACCGCTCAACCGATCGCCATTACAATTGGTATAGTACATACATACATTAGGGCATGCATAATATTTTCGCGGTATTAACTGTATCGTAACTCGCCACCAGATGGCGCTGCAGCACATCAACTTCTATACCGCTCAGCCGATCGCCATGAACATTGGTATACGTAGACACTTGATCATGCACACTATTTTCGCGCTATTCACTTTATGCAGCACATCAACTTCTATGCCGCTCAACCGATCACCATGAAAATTGGTATACATAGACATTTGAGCGCGTGTAATATTTTCGCGGTATTCCCTTTGTTGTAACTTGCCACTAAATGGCGCTGCAGCACATCAACTTATATACCGTTCAACCGATTCTTCCTAGGGCAGTTAAAAGGTTCGATAGTGTAAACAAGTCGCCTAATTTGTCACACGAAAATTTAAACGCATTGTCCTCCACAAGGCCCACAAAATCGCTGATCGCTTTCAGTGAGCAAATCCCCCTCCCGCCCCCCCCCCCTCCCCTCCTCCTCTCCACCTCGCGATTGCCGTAAGGCCCATGCATACAGGCTTAACAATGGCGTCTCGCTCGCATGCGCTCCGCGATAATGCCAGAAAATGCCCGTTTAGATATTTATTTGTTACGTGAAGATGGCTCAATATATTTAAAATTCTAATTCTATAAAGCTTCGTATAACAAACAAGGTAAATGTACCGTTGACCGACACATCGATTTAAAATAAGTAAACCTTCAATTGTTATATATTTCACAAACTTTAACCTTTATTGTACACATAGGTAATCTACTTATTTTAGAATTCAGCAATAAGTCCACCTTTTGTACTCATAAATATAATGTTATGTATATTTAGATTAAAGATTTTCTTATTTAGTTACTTTCCTTCCTAGGGCAGTTAAAAGTTTCGATAGTGTAGACAAGTCGCCTAATTTGACATACGAAAATTTAAACGCATTGTCCTCCACAAGGCCCACAAAATCGCTGATCGCTTTCTGTGAGCGAATACCCCCCCCCCCTCCTCTCCACCTCGCGATTGCGTTAACCCATCAGGCCTAGGCCCCTCAGCCGATTAACAAGTTGATGTCCCAAATTTTTTTTTAGTAAAAATTAGTAAAATAATTGAATTATGACACTGTTTCACCAAAACATTAATTACTGCCAAACCACTGTACCCATAATTAAAATAAAACATATTAACATAATAAAAGATAATAAAATAAAACTAATTAAATTAAAATAAAATTAAAACGGGGCCGTCACGCTCAATCGTGTTGTAGTCGATATCTGCCAGTTGGGGTTCTAGGGGTTAAGGCCCATGCACACAGGCTTAACAAGGGCGTCTCGCTCGCATGCGCCCCGCGCTAATGCCAGAAAATTAAGATAGAGGTTGTCGGTAGTTAAATTATTGGGTTTTTATAATAAATCGGTCGTTTATAAAAAAAAACATTCATTATCAATGTTATTATAGATGGCAAAATAAATTGTTATTACTTTCGCCGTCAATGCTATTAGGCGCACCTTGCATTTCGTCGTCAAAAAATGGTTGCCAAAATGTCCTCTGGAGCTGAACAAAATAATACCATATATAAAATATGTCTGTGGCTAAATCGTGCGTTGTGATGACCTTGACAAATCGGGCGAGGGCGGGCGCGGCCGCCCGGCATCAGCGCGGTTCAAGGCCGCGCCGCACGGAAATATTGGCAACGCAGAGCGGGTTCAACCGTCAGATTATCAGCTGTTTCCCGCTGCTCGTTTCAGCGACACGCAGTGCGGGAAAAGCGGTCGACGCCCTCTGAAGCGGTCTGACCTCGACTTGACAGGGGCGTCCACAGACCACGTAAAACCGAGGGAGGGGGAACTTGTTATACTACAAAAACATACACAAGGAGTGGAATATAGACCCTCTTAAAACCTACATACAAACAGTGAGAAGCTTATGGAGATTGCTACGCCTGTCCTGAAGATAACATATTGTTGCTCCCATGGTTAACTTTCATATCCAAGATTTTAGTCGTTTTCGCTTCTATACACCAAAAAAAAACAATTTATCTATGTATTACACAATGTAGCAAAGTCTCACAACTGTTATTAGCTGACATACCTCCAGAGTTATTTATTACCTTCTCGGTCTATTTCGTATCTGAATTAATAAGAAATGTATATGTACCAATGTCAACTATCATAGTATGCCTTAAAATCTGAACAGCGAATTGTAACTGTAGGACGAGATATTGTCGAAATATTTTTTTTTATTATGGCAACACTTTCCGAAACTATCATCAGCCGGATACGGTCGGATCAAGCTATTATAATTTTTCTTCTTTTGGGAGTACCTATCCTATTCATTAATGCAAACATTTTAGGAATACACGATTCCCTACTTTTATAGTAGTAGATGGGAATTTTATTGTACGTGCGTTTGTTGTATCATCAAATAGGGTGTGTGTGTGTGTGTGTGTGTGTGTGTGTGTACGCGCGCGCGTGCGCAAGTGTGTGTATTTGTAAGTTGTGTATAATTATTACATTTTACATTACGTTTTGGACGTATCCAGTTGACGGCTAAAAACCGCTCTTGGACGTGTCAAATTTTTTGTGTAAGATAGTAAGTCTCGGTACTACTCTTTAGTGAATAATGTAACTATTATATGGTATTGTAATTTTGTGATTGTCAAGAAAATTACATTAATTATTCAATAGAAAACAAAATAAAGGCTTATTTATTAATATAATTATATGTGTTATAGCTATTATTAATATAATTATATCTGCCAAAGACAGTATTCTTTCAGCGTGCTGTTGAAAATAATCAACGCAAGAACTTGCAAAATGAAGAACGTATGTATGTACATATTTAATTCGTTGTAAAATAATTTTATAACAAGTAAATACACTTTAAAATATTAAAAAACACGACTGCCGTTACAGAAATTGAACTATTGTATTAATATTTTTATTTTTTAAGTTTTTTAATGAAATATTTGTTGTTTATGTATTTACCAATATTTGTGCGTGTATATTTCCGGAACGTACTCAATCAGACCTTCCATTTGACACTAAACACAATACATTTATGGTAATTTATTTACATTTGTATAATTTGACAATTAGATAACTACTTATTTATTTATTTCATGTTATTTTATTCGGTTACCAGCGTTTATATATAACAAATACAAAATGTAACAATAAGACCATGACTAATTATATGTTAACACTATTTACCGTTAATTTTATGTGCACAGTACATATCTCCGTTATTATACAATATTTTTACATACATTTCTTTAGCAGTGATTTATTGATAGAGCAAAAGAGAAAGAACAAAAAACAAATGAAAATGAAATTTTACATTGAGATTATAAACATTATTAATTATTTTGTACCAAAAATATATTTTGAAAAATATTACAAAAAACTATTCACGTAAACTGTTTAAGCGATTGATAGTCAGTAGATGAAATAGGGGGGACAAAGGACTGATAAGACCTTTTAATGGTTTACTTAAAGTGACTTTGAGTAAGTTAAGTGTACTTACTTGATATTTGGAGAGTTAACGTACCGTATGGCACTCGAGATAATGATTCTAACAATACTACATACTTCTAAATTAGTTCGAGCATTTAAAAGTTATGGTGGAATAGATAAGGAAAAAAATACATATATGAACCTGAACACATTACACTCCTTTTTTGTTTAGAAGTCGTGTAAAAAGAAAATACTCGGATTGCCTGTCCAACCCTCACTCGGCCTGTGCCAATGAATCATACGAAGCTCCTTCATGCTATTATTGACGTGCCAACTACATATAGAAAATCCATCCAAATCGTCAAAAACGCCCAAAATACTTTCTAAAATCTCAGGTCAACGGCTTGCTTATAGATATAAAAAAATATTGAATATAATTACAATGCGAAGTCTAAAATAAGCTTCAATGATGTCATTCACGAGAGTTTACAAAATTATTCTCCAGAAAATGCCGTAAAACAGCGTTTACGATCCCTGTACGTTTATTTTATCCGCCCACGAGAATTGGGCGGCGCGGTAATTGTTTGAGATCGCTGCCCGCCCAATCAAAAGATTATTCCAGTTTCCGCTTCTTAAGGTGACGCTATTGGCTAAATCAAATTCAACTTTCGCTTGAGACAGGCGAGGGGTGAGGTAAGCGGGAATGAAGCGGGGTACGATTACGGTAGGGGTATTTTTTAGCGCCCTCTATGAGTACACGGTTATAACTACTTGATTGCGCGCGACCACCGCGTAAAATTAGCGCTGTCGTCGCGCACGGCGCGTATGCGACATGTGACGTCGCATTTGGGACATGCGCTCGCAACTAAAGATCGCGGCCGGCTTCTTCTTCAGGCAGAAAATTTTACTTTTGTGCTCAAATGAAGACACAGTGACCTTTGCCAAGACATAATGGGAATATTTACTTTGTAATTAGATGTATTCCTGGTGTTTTTAAGTGACAGCTATTGAACGATTCATTTAAGACGACACGCGATATAGACATGATGTTTTACTTCATAGACCTTTATACACAGTAAAATCTGAAACTCTTTTTAACATGTTTATTGGTCATATTATCAACAATTATGAATTATTATCAAAATAGGTAAATTTATCGTCTTAAGTGTTTATTATAAAGAGGTAATATTATAAAGAGGTAAAGTTTGTGACGTTGTAGGAAGTAATCTCTGGATTTACTGAACCGATTTTGAAAATTCTTTTACCAATAGAAAGCCACGTTATTTGTGAGTGTCATAGGCTGTATATTAATCCGAAAATGTAAAGACTTTTTCGTGGTAGTCGGATTTCCAAAATAAGTCGGAAAAAACGGTCGAACGAAAAGGTTTCTAACTAACGCTGCCTTAACGATGAGAGATATATGATTAAGTTCTAGAAAAAAGTTGTAGAGCTTGATAATGCCTACAAAAAAGTCAGCGACAGCATATGTCTAACTTTTATATTTAAGTCACAAAAAGTAGTTTTTCACATTAAAAAAAATAATTTAAATCGGTAGGTCATGTTTATTGGTCATATTATCAGAATAAGAATATTTAGGCAAGTTTTGCAATTTATTAACATATCGAAGGTTAAAAGGTAATAGGGTATAAGCGCCATAAACCGAATTGCCCAGTAAAATAACAGTATATGTATGATATGTGTGAATGATATATATGATAAATAAGTACATATGTTCAAAAAACTAAATAAAATAAATCGTACTTCCAGTTCAGTTTAGTTTTTATTCAGTGTATTTACAGGCAATAATTATACATTATATTTTATATAATTATTCTTTCCGGCAATTCTATAAGTAATATCAACTGGAAAGAAAGCCAAAGAAAACCAGTGACCACTTTTTCCGTCAAGTTCAATTTTGATTTTGATTTAAGTCCCCGACGTTCCCATGGATCGAATACATGAAACAGAAAGAAAAAAGACAGGCAGAAAACAAGTACTTAATCCAACAATAAATCCTTTATGTAATGAAATACCTAAACATGAACCTATAGATATTAAATGAACCTTAATCTAAACATTGCTATAATTTACATAACACTGATGTAGTAGCCAATTAAAGTAGAATGATTCTAATTTAGTCAGAGAGGTTTGTATGAAGTTATCATCTCTGTATACATTTACTAGGCAACTGCCACAAGGAGAATATACATACAAATGACAAATAGTCATACCAGTAATATACATTAGTATCTGGCATTGCGTAAAATATTTATGCGATTGCTTAAGATGGATGCCTTCGACGGTTCTCTGTAAATAAGTAACACTTGGAAGAAAGGATATTGGATCTATAATGGGTTAAGTTTTACATGAAATGGGACACTGGGAAAAAATACTATCAAAAACTGTCATTATCATTATCAAAAAAATACTAAAGCGGAACATGAATTGCGATTTATGTCATTTAAAAGCCCTTGGAAAACTTTATTCAAAACAGTTGAAGGCATTTCTCCAATTGTCACCTGTCAAGCGGACATCTGTCAAAATAATTATTACCTGCCCCGCCGCGAAGGGAGAGGTAAGTAGACGGGGCCTAAAAATTCAGATACGGTTTATTTTCTATGTAGTACGTCGCCTTAACTAGTAATGATCGAATGGAATTACTGTTGCTTTGTCCATTATGCCACTTTGTATATTGGTATTACTATTTGTAGCGTCATTTTCTTTATTCGTATTAATATCACTGTCTGGATCAGCGGAAAATGATAGCCGTCTATTTTTTGTAGAAGTTATTGGAAAAGATTGCAGTGAACGTTTTGTAGATTCCTTTAATTTGATAGCTTCTAAAATGTAAACGGGTTCTCTAATTTTTTCATTTCTTGGAATTCTCGGATCTACCAATTCTGGTAACAAACATTCCACGTAGAATCTTTTAAGTTTCTCTTCCATAACATCTTCCCAAAAAAAATGTCTCTTTTTATATATTCCGTTTTCAGAGGTATACCTTTCCCAGACCAAACGGCGAAAAGACACATATCTCTCATTGTAATATGTAACTGACCCTGAACTTGTATATACCAATGGTGTTTTTTATTGATTTCTAATTTATTCTCTTTATATTGCCAAAAGGATACCTTTTTTAATCGAATTGATTCATCTATTCCCATTTTAAAAGCAGCTATAGGACACTTTACCTCGACTATTAAATTATCTCCCGATATTCCATCCGGTGTTGCTCCTAAGTAAGGTATATTTGCATCAATAAATAACCCGCATGGTTGAATATCAATTCCCTCTTGAATACTCAATTGTAACAATGCTATTTTTTCATGTTCTTTACCATGACATATCGATGGTACATGGGACAAGCTCTTGGGATATAGCATTGATTTTACAAAGTTGCTACAACTTGTATGTTCCAATTTTTTAACCACTTTGCCAAAATTAGAAGCTGTTAATATACTTCTACGTAATTCTAACCATTCGCTACTGTCACCCTGTAAAATAGTACGCTTTTCTATTTCTTCTCGGTTTCGTTTGTTTTCTTCTAGGTTATCCAAGAATGCTGTTTGGCGTCTTTCAAATACTTCAAATGGCAAATCTGGTTTGCTACAATGTTCTCCATAATCGGCAGTGGAATACGAAAGAACTAGCTTTCGATTTTTTTTCCTTAAATATTTTTTTGAAGTTGAAAGTCTTTTAAGCCTCCTAGATTCCATACGCTTTAATCTTCCCGTGGGACTTCGGCCTAAAATCTTTTTTTGCAGTTTACTTAATGGCATTCCCGTATTAAAAGATACTACAGCGGCATGGCATCGACCTTCATACGACTGTCTTAATGAATAATTAATTCTTTTCCCACCAATGAACTTAGCAATAATACCATTAAATCGCTCGACTACATTGCTATCTACGTCGTGAATTAAACTTCTAGCGTGAACTGCTACTGATGACGTAATAAAATCAATTCTCTGCCAGATAGGTTCGTTTTTAATCGTAAGCATAATATCTATATTTTTATCTTGAGGAGCTGTCAATAAATTAGAGCAGTAATAAACTTTACAGTTTTTATGATTTTCGAAACTATGTAACGGTGCATTCATTATATCGGTATACAAATTATCTATATTTTCAGTCAGTGGATTATCTTGAGCTTTATTATATTTAATAGCATTACATATTACTTTACGCATAGACAATATTCTCTCAGTTTTCAACTCTTTTCTGCTTTGTAATTTATATTTTGTATCTGTTGCGGCAAGTCGTAATTTGTTACAAAAATTACGTAAGATGTGATTCTTATATTCTATTTTTTCCACAGTATGTGAAGGATAAGGACGGGATTGCAATATTCTATTGTAACTGCTCGAGTCTCCGTCTGAAATAACTCTCGCGTATATGACACCATGCATATCTATAGATCTTTTGAAGCCCTCTACTAAGATATCGGCTTCCATACTAGTACTACTTCCAGCATAATTTTTAAAGCACTGGTGTGCGGGAACTGGAAGTTTTTTTTTTCATATCTAGCACAAATGCAACAGTATTTATTTCTTACAGCCATAAATAGAACTTCACCGAACTTCTTACCTACAATGGCTGCAGCCCCCGACAACGCAGAATAGTTCTTACCATACGACCGTCTACTCCAACAGCCATCTGCAGCAACATCAATCATTGCGGTGCCGTTTTTATCGACCCTGCCTTCTTTTATTGCCGCATCCCTTTCCCGTGCTGCCGCATTTTCCATACATTCAATGGCTGTGTCTTGCCATGTGTTAAAAATGCTTCGTTGACTTTTTAAATAATATGACTGGGTCATGCATGGCACTTCCATGGCAGATAAAAACTGTTCTAAATGGGAAAAACCACTACCTATTGCCGTTATTCCAGAAATGGCACTATAATTTAAATCAAAGTGAACGTTTTCCGGCTCTGAATGAATAATAAAACTTTTTCGGCACATATTGCATTTAAAGTGAAATTTAGATTTTAAACCTGTTCGCTTTTCGGAAACAACTTCTAAGTTACTCAAGTTACACGCGAATGGACCATGGTTGCTTATAATTTTTAACTCGTTAAATAAATAACTGAAGTCAATAATTCGCCTTCCTTCCACTTTCTCGGGGGTCTTCGTACTCGTATTATTATTACCCACCTGCGGAAAATATTTAATAAATTATAATAATTGAAATGCTTCTAAGAATAAAACTTCTTCTGATATTAAGTCAATCAAACTAACGTTAAAGACTTACCTCTATATTGTAGTCATCCTTCAATATCTTATCCATACCCGTGATCTCGAGATCTGCCATACCAGAGGACTGAAAACACAATTCATGGTCATGGAAAAAATTCATGGAAAAAATTCATGGTCAAAATTTGCAATGGGGTCGATATCGATTTATGCGTGAATGTATATACGTCTGATATCTAATAAAACATGTTTAAAGAAAAACGCCTAGGGTTAGAAAATAATTTGATCCCCAGCAGTTTGACGTCAGACAAATATTTTTAAAAGCTCTTTTCTTATTTCTCGGCACCCTTAACTTGTCATACTGACAGAGCGAACACCAACGGTATAAGAGTATGTGTAAAATCCGAAAGACACGGATTGAATTTTAGATCTGATACAATTTATGCTATGGGCTGCTGTCGAAACGTACGTAAATGGCATGGAGGGGTTAGAAGATTTTCTAGATGGCCGCTGTGTCACATTCGGGTTTGCTCATTATTATCTACGTCGAGTTTGGTATCGTTTCTCTATAAATTAAAGTCGACAAAAATCATTTCCTCTATAATATTACTAGTACACCATACGAAAAAAATGGTAATTATGTAAAAATAGTGAAAATTAGAGAATTTGAATAATAAACAACGCCGAAACTATTAAAAGTCGCTGAACATACATATATGGAAAGGGGGAGGGGGGGTATTTCAAACAGGCGTGTATACTATATTTTCAAACATCGTTATTTTTTTTTTGTGTGTATACTATTTGGGTGACCACGTCAAAAGCCATAACGAAAACTATCATTTACGCAAACGGACATCTATTGACTAAGTCAAATACCTACAAAATACGTATTAACCCCTTGAGTATGATACGACCAAATCTGGTTCTGAAACAATTATCCGTTGAGTATGATACGACCAGATCTGGTTCCGCGTTTTTTTCACTTCTTTGACGTTCTCATATTTATTCATAATTATCTAATTGTTTTACAAAATGATATTTCAATATTCTATATTCGAAATTTCAATGCAATCATTGTGCAGTTGTTCTTTTTATGATTGGTGTAGTAGTTTCGTAGTTATAGTACTTTAAGGTCGATGTCGCCGAAAATCCTGCAAAAGAGACAGATGCATCCATGAAAATACCCATTTACTCCAAGGGTTAAGGTCAGATTACATTTAGATCGGTACTTTGCGGTTAATTTAATCCTATATACATAGATACACCCTTTTGTAATACCTACGTACTTCATGTTTTAATTTCTAGAGGGGAAACTAAGTATTATTCATCAGGAAAAATGTAAGCAGTCAAGTGTACAAACCTAAACTGGATTTAATTAATGTGTAGATCAAGGACCTACATTTTATGCATTTGCCATACGGAAGATAGAATAAGCACGAAGGTAAAGGTAATCCAAATCCTAAGGTTATTCACTCACCGTTGCATGTTGATGTACCAGTGTATCATTATAGGTAACTGGTGGACGGTCAAACATTTGAGCCCTCCTTTCCCTAAAAATATATTAAAAAACAAGTTTTTATAGCACTGAAGTAAAAAATGACATTGATCGTTTCATGTCGGGCCGCCAATTTAGAGTCCCTGGCCGCTCGCAACATGGCTACCGCTCGATAGCCAATCGATTGTAATTATTGAAATTTGCGTCTATGAAACCTACCTTTTCAGTTCTGTCAGCCGTTTTATATTTTTTTTAAAAGCGTTCTTGGATGATAATGGATATTTCCTCCCCATGTTGAGTGATTAACTAAGTTGGCACTTTTTATCACAATATTTGTGTCCGATAGATCGCTATGGAAATGTGAAAACGAGCGACGCAGATCTTAGGGCAATACCGTTCGGGTGAACAACCGCGGACGGACTGACTCTGCCAAGCGAATCACCAGCGGGTGGCCATAGACATAAAGCATAGAATTGCTTGCGCAGTCGTACAGTTTTGCTGAATTAGCGGGCGACAAATAATATGTTTTTTGGTTTTTTGAAAGATTATAATGGTTTTTTTTAAGAAATGCAAAATATTATGATGTTAAATTTTAAGCATTTGCTTGGTACATGTTACCAATATAGTTTCAAGTTGTTTGACTTTGTAGATGCCAAGAAAAATGTAATTTACAAAAAAATGATGACTTCAGATTTTATTTATTTTGATTAGGAATTAAATCAAAATAATGAAATTCTGCATCGTAGAACAAAATATTACGAAATTTGCTACAAGATTCATATTTTTTATAATAGTTAAATGCATGCGGGAGGCCCATAAATTTGATCGCAAAATGTCAGTTTATCACTATTTGAGAGAGGTAGTCGCCTTAATGGCATCTAGCAGCATTTTATATATTAAGGGAGACCATGTTGCACAATAATGTTAACGGGACTTTAAAATTACTAGGCCTTTGCCAAAGTAATTGCCGTTTTTTCACATTAGCCACTTTAAATTGGACTGCCTGTCTTTCATAATGAGGACGTTGCATGCAACGTGCAATGCAATCGATGCAATCGATGCAATCGATCGAAACTATCCTCGAATCGATCAATGCAATCGAAGCTATCCTCGACAAGTTAAAGCGCTTACACGTGGTGAGTTTTTAATTAGTGACATCCTGACAGGCAAACCCGTCACCTCAGGCTGTATATGTGATCGTTCTTTCAGCCGTGGGATGAGCATAGAAGGCTTAGACTGTGACAATACACTATCTAGCTCCGACAACTATCCCGAAGGAGACCAACCCTTACCGCCCGGCATCGGGTAGTAAACCCAGCGGGCAGACCAAACGGCCTCGCTACCAGTTATGGCCAGATTTCTACGGCCTCCCAACTGGTTACAGGTTCGAGGTCGCTTGCGCGGTCCTCTCCCTTACGTAGCAGTGATTTAGTGGCTAAATCTATCGCAAATCATTGCATCCTTTGTCCGGCTCTTCTTCCGGTATCATGTAGCCGATTGGTCATTTTAAGAGCAGTTGCCGTAAGGTTAACGACCACCCCCGCTCTATAGGAAACAAACCGTTTCCAGACTCTCCCGGTTAACAGTCGGAATGCACAGTCGATTGACTGACGCTGCACAGTGCGCAAATCGTCCAGGAGCGCTCGAATGACGATCTTCAGGGCGAACTAGCCCGCAGGTCTTACCCGGGCTCCTACGCGGAGTTTTTTGACAATACGAATTTGCGTTAACTGCTGAACCAGACCGCAAGAAGCTGCAATAGATAACATATAATATACACTAATTCGAAAAAAACGAGCTTTTTTTTTATTTGTCCATGAATGCACACACACAAATCCGTACGTATCATTGATTTTACGAAAACCTACAAGACACAAGATAAAGTGTAAGAAAAGTTTTCCTCGATGCCGAACTATTCGTGGTCCAATTTTTATTTAAAGAACTGCGCCACGCACCAGCTCGAAGTATCGAGCATATCTCATATCTCATATCATAACATAATATAAAGACCTATTGCTATATACAATATATTTCAGTCAACCGGCATATTGATGTGACAAGATATAGCGGCGAAATTAGATGAACATATTTCTTCACAAAATAGAAATAAAAATTCGCCATGATGATTGCAACCTTCCGGTTTGGTATTTTAACCGTACAGAGACCATTGTGCATTGCACAATAAGAATAATCAAAGTGCCTGAAAAATACAATAATCGTCTAGACGCCAAAGAATGCTACACCGTTTTTGTGCGAAAACTTGTACTAACAATATCTATGTAACAAAGCAACGTCCGTAAAGCCGTCATAAAATGCGCAAAAAAGGAAGTAAAATATGTTTTCATATACTTGCAAGGAAAAAAATAACTGCATGACAATACAAACATTAAAGATGAATGCAAACTAAAATAATTGTCAGTCTATACAGGTAAATTCCAAATTTAAATTCATAGTGACAGCATATTTTAAAAATTTCTCAACAATAAATATTAATTATACTTATTAAATGTAGTGAATACAGTGCAATTATGCAGTCTAGATTAACCTGCGGTTGATACAGGACGCGTCCAGAATGTACTCGATCGCCGTTTGCATATCGGTCTAATTATAATGGGAAGCAAAAGTATATAGCAAAAGAACGAGTCAATGGCGGTATAACCATTCCCAACTGGGCAAACGGTTGAAGAGGTCTCAGCGGCCTAAGATCCTAAATAGACCTAAAATGTCTGGTGCAGAAGGCAACGGGAGATCACTACACTATAATATAGTATATTATATCCCTAGTAGTTAGCAATGGAAAAGACAAAAATAGCCATGGTCCCGAGTGCCCGGCGGACCTTTAATGAGTCAGGGGTGCTAAGAATCCCCTGGTGGAAAACTGGACCGGGTCGACCAGTACGGAACAGCTTTTCCGGGTGGTGCAAGACCGACAAAAGTATTCAGAGCTAACGGCCAACCTCCAGTAATGGAGAGGCACTTCGAGAAGAGAAGAAGAATACAGGTATAAAATAAACCATTCCGTAAGATACCATTTGACAATACACATTTGCGTTAAATGTTGAACCAGACTGCAAGAAACTGATGGCTGTTTCTTGCAGTCTGGAGTGTGTGTCTGTTTCTTGTGATCTATGTAGTGTCGATGTTATATCTATGGATACAGGATCTCATTTTCGAAAATAGCGCGAATTTTCAACTTGTGCATGATTACACACACAAAAACATTCGAACAATAACAAACCACAGAAAGACAAATAAATAAAAGACTTGTAAAAAAAATGTAATAACGTTTTAATTAAAACGGCATTGAAAAGAGGCCATAAATTATAATTTCTTTAAATTTGAAATTCAAACTAAAATCGACGTTAAGTTCAAATGGGCCAGTGTTAAAAAACGGCAAATACTTGTTTGTTATTTTTTTAATGCGAGTGATGCAATATCTAGATGAAGGTATTCATTTTGAAATGCCTGAATCTTATTTGATAGATGCATATTAAAGGGAATGAATTCTTTCTCTGTTTAGCTCTTACTTCGTGACATAAATGGCGCATTAGTCAGGAATTCTTTTGGCCTAATCACATCAACAAAATTAATCAAATAAAATTTTACTATTTTTACAAGCTTAACTTGCAATGTTCGTATATAAGTTGTCCGTTTCATAATTTGCAAACCATTTTCAACCACTTGCTGGTATCCGATTGAGCTGAAATTTGGCATACTTATTTACTACGTTCGGTGACAATGCAATATTATGGTACCATCGACATGATTTGATGATGGAGCCGGGATGAAGGGACTGAAACTCCCTGATGGCAAATGGTAGGACAGTCTAATTTGGGCTAGTATGTTTTGTTACCATGAGTACTTTCTATTACAAATGATGAAGAAGGCCTAAATATGGCGCCGGAAGATTGCCACTGGTACTCTATAATAGAAAGTGCTAAGATAGTCGAGTTTGGGCTCGTTTGTTTTGTTATCTTGAGTAATTCCCATTACAATTGATGCCGAGGGTCTGAATATGGAGCCAGAAGATTGCCACTGGAAGTCCCTGGTGGAGAGTTAAAGCTTGTTTTAAAAATCACTTAATAATTTTAATATATTAAGTTATAATTAAGTAGTTATAATTACAAGTCTACATCCGATGGTACATTCCAATAAGTTGGAGGTTTGTTTTTATGACTTTAGCAAAGTTGATCTTACAGTACTAGTTGGGAAAATACGATGAATGACGATAAACGACACTTTAGACTTAATATATGAAAAACTCGTTAGTGTATCGTTATAGGTCCTAATAATAATTCTTCCTTTTATAATTTACTGTTTAAACAATATACCCAAATCAAAGAAAAACATGGATTTCGCTATGTCGATGAAGGGAATAAATAAGAATATGTTAAAGTTTTTACAGATTCGTAAACATTACAATCTATGATTTATTTATTTTTTGTTATTTATTTAATATAATTTCGTTGTTATTTATTTATTATTGCAATTTTAAATATTTTTTTTATAATAATATATCATTTTCGACATTTTTACCAGTAATTAATTAAATTTTTTTTACAATATATACTGGATGGATTACTAAAAAAATATATAAAAAGTAGGGAAAGTATCTGAAAACTAAACACCTTTGAGAGAACGTATAGGTAAGAGTTTGTGCAGTAAACCACTAAATTATACACACGCCGACAAGGCAGGGAGAAGTTATGCTGCTGTGAAGCCCCTTCTGATATAAGTTAGACCGAGTTAATGAAGTGTTTCGAAGTTGTGCTCAAGTACGAGATGGATAAGCGAAGTCCAGACAGTACCTATAGGCATTGGCTGATCCAGAAATCTTGTGAGGAAGGGAAAGGGGGGGAGGGGTCAAATAAGGAAGTTGATTGAGGGGTGGGTGGGTGGGGGGGGGGGGGGGGGGGTTATAAGCAAAGTTGGTGCGGTTTATGTTAAATAATAATATAAAATGCTGGTTAAAGAGCGATGAGAACCTTTTTAAAAATCACGGGGGATGCTTTAGTGTTTCATATAAGTTTTATTGCATTCTTGTTCGTGGATTTTACTGGGTGCCGACTTCGTTAAATCATATATCAGAATTAAAATCCATGACCATTGTTCCTATATTAACAAGATATTCAATTTATTTTATAAGATTTGTGAATCAACCTAATAAGGGCCGATTTTGCGATCCGTTTTTAAAACAAAAAATGTAAATTCCAAAGTCATTTTATTCTGAAAAAAAAACAGCAAATTGACCATATTTCTGACTTTATAATTAAACGTAGTCATTATGACAAAAATATATACTCTAAATTACTAAATTCATTTGGTGAAAGAAAAATCTAAAATTAAGCGTCTTTGTAACAGTAATTCATTACTAAGGAATATGAATCTTCTGACTGGTGTCTTGCCTTAATGAATAAGATCTATCATGCCTTAATGAATAAGATCTATCATGATGAGTTTATGTGTGGTACCTACGCCTACGGTCTCTTCGGCGGCAAGGAGGCGAATAGGCATTCGATTCTCATCATGTTCGACGTATAGAGGGAAGTTGACTACAGCAAAACTTTCCCAAAAGAGAGATTTTTTTACAATTGTATATACTGAAGGGCCGGAAGTGCCATAGTCACTGCTTCATGGTTGATAATTTTCATTTCACCAGCAGTAGATTACAGATGTGTAAAATAACAACCGCTACCTGTACCCACCGCTGACTAGAAGTTATCATTATATAAATCATATTTTTTGAATATAGCACTCACATAGGACACAAATCAATAAAAAACAATAGTAGGAATATTGTAAAGTTGACGGCTTCCTACTTCCATTTTTCTCACAGCCACATTATTGGGTTTAATTTGAAATGTACGTGTACCAACTGTTAATCAGCTACTGTAATTTATTTTCGTTGACTTGACTTTTCATACTGCATGTCAGTGTGATCGTGTCCGTTATATATGACTGCAAAAAGTAAGTGCAATTTAAATATAATAATAATAGTAATAATAATAAAAAACTCTATTTTAAATAAAAAAGGCGAGCTTATTGCCTTGCAGCAATAACTATCAGCTAACCTATAGCTTAAGTTTATAACATATTTAGAACGTTGGCTACGCAAAAGAACAATAAAAACACAAATGATAAAAAGAAACAAACAGAAACTAGAAAGAGACAGATAATAAAAAAAAGTTAAACAAATGACTAAAATTAAATAAGGACGCAGAGGAAAGGAAGGAGAGGAAGGGAGGAAAGGGAAACGAAAAGGAGGGGGGAGAGGTGGATTGGTTAATTTATGGATTTTAGCGTTATATGCTCCTTGAGCCTGGCGTTGAACGAGGAGATGCTGGGGGCTGTTCTAACATCATTTTGTAGAGCATTCCAGAGTCGTGCTGCTTCCACGGAGAAGGTGTATGAAAAAAAATCACTGCTATGACCAGGGATGGATAACAGGTTATTACCCTCTGATCTCAGGGAACAGCCGTGCGCCGATAACGCGGTGAACCGCGGAAAAGCGTTGAAGATGACGGAAAAACATTGAAAAAAATGTGTATCGTGTAAGTGTGTATGTGAATATGTAAAAATGTGTATGAAAAATTTTTATCGAGCACCAGAAATATTATCGCCACTGAATTGGGGTTGTCTAAGGTATCCGTAAGATGGGTGCCAAGACTTCTGACTATCAAACAAAAGCTTGCGGTTACTTGCTTTCACGAGAGTATTTAGCACTTGTTGAAGCGAATCCTACAAACATTTTAAACATTTTTATTATCTAGGTTAACCACAGTACTCTATAGACAGTCTAAACAATGGAGATGATGCGGTTCTCTGCTCTTAAAGAAGGTCAAAGTGATTCTGTCAGCAAACAAAGTGATGTCCTCCATGTTTTGGGATTCAAGAGGGATATTCATGATAGACTACCTAGAAAAAGGTCTAACAATAAACTCTGAATATTACTCGTACACTGGCCTTCTACACCGTTTTTGGTAACAAATATAGAGTAAAATACAGAGTACGCTCCATCGGGATAATATCCCTGTTCACACATCGATACAATCATACCGATACAATAGGTGACATTCTCAAATTGCTGCGGCATCCGACATATTAACCTGATTTGGCTCCATCGGATTTCCTTCTCTTTCCATATGCAGTTAACAAAGATTTGTAACAAATGATAAGATAGAATTTGATATCGACGCATATTTTGAAGGTCTCACGAATCATTTTTTAAAAGTACCAATATGATGTTAGAATCAAGGTGGAAGAAATGTGATGAAGTCGGTAGCAAATACGGTAGAAAATAAAAATATTTCTTGCAATAAAAGTATTTCCTTTCTTGGTTAGGCCGCAAACTTTCCGAACCAACCGTATCATTGATTTTACGACAACCTACAAAGTTAAAGAAAAAGTGTAAGAAATATAAGAAAGTTTTACCCGATACCGAACTTTCGTTTCAAGAATTGTCCAATTTTCGTTTCAAGAATTGCGTCACGCATCAGCTCGAAGTATCGAGAATATTTCTAACACAGCATAAAGACCTATATATAATATATTCCAGACAACCGGCATATTGATGTGACAAGATGTAGCGGTGAAATTAGATGAACACATTTCTTCACAAAATAGAAATAAAAATTCACCATGGTGATTGCCAAGATATTGTCGATGGACCATCGCTAACAGAGTAATTGCTTTTTTTAAGGCGATTTTTGCAAAATTTCATGAAATTTACATCATGCCGCATAAAAAAGCTTTAGTTGCGAAATATCTCACACTTATAGACCAAATGCGCTCGAGTGCATATTATGCATACATTTTTTTTTCACCACGGCTGCTTTGTGAAGCCAATCCCGTTTTAACATAGTACGACTAGGTGCATGGTTATTATAACGAGAATCCGATTTTGTCGTTATATTATGAGTATGCGGCGAAGGGTTAACCCTTCGGTTACGTAAAGACCAAATTTGGTTGCAACATCAGAACACCGTTGACTACGTAACGACCAATATTGGCGGCTTGCTCCCGGAGCGCACAGTAATATTATTTTCTAATTCGAACGCATCCTAAAATCCATACCATATATTCCATTATTACCATAGATACATAGACGGCCGCTAGAATAATTTCGAGCGTCATTTCGCGGATATTTCTGTTAAAATTCCATTGTCAACATCATAATTTTTTTTTCGAGAAATCATCAAAAATTTTATTGCTTTTATGGTTTAATATCTAAATATTTTTGTAGTAAATAAGCAAAACAAAATATTACGTTTAATAGAGAATCTAATAAAGATAACGAAAGTATTTACAATTTTTAAATAGGATTCCGTATTTTTCTGTAAGACATGTACAAGTTAGAAATGCCGATTTTTTTCACTTTTTCGACTTTCTCATATTTATTAATAATTATCTAATTGTTATACAAAATGAGATTTCATTTTTCTATATAAAAAATTTCAATGTGATCATTGCTCAGTTATTATTTTTATGACTGCTATAGCAGTTACATTGTTATAGTATATTTGTCGAGCGCGGCGATATTGCAAGAAATTCCAATAAATTGCCGCGGTTTGCCATGAAATTATGCCGCTACTCGAAAGGTTAAGAGTGTTTCAGGGTTTTTATCTCATTCGCTACAAATTCCAATAAATTGTCAAAATTTGGCAATTCACTTTGGTTGCATGATTGCTCGAATCTATTGCGAATCTGCAAATCTAAAGCTCAAATGGCTACGTGGCAAGATACAACATTACACAAATTGTCTATGTTGAAGTTGAGTAAGCCGAGATAAGATTTTTTAAATCTTCTAGATACGAGTTCAAATCGAAAATCGTATCTTGCTTCAAGGCACTAAAATTAAACATTATGTTTAAATATTCTGCGCTAAATTTCGCTTATCTTGATGCCGCCAAACTCAGTAAACTCTGCCAAATAATGCCATAATTATCTGCAGCTATTGGGAGATATATAGAGCTTTTCACCAAAACGTTGGCCGTGTTCATGGTGGCACTCAAAAATTAAGATATTTATTTATTTATATGTTAATTATCACGAACCATATACTTAAATGACTCATAAAAGGTTGTCCAATTTACTATATTCCCATCAGAATAAAATAAATGTATTGTTGGTAGACGAGGGCATACAATCTGATCTGTGTACGAGGACGAAGCGGTTATTTAGCGGTTTTTTTGTACAGCCGGGTGTTAAAACTCTTTTGGTAGGGAATCCACGATGTAATGAATTTGGTCAATAGTTTCTGAAACCTTGTTTAGAAATGACAAAATCCGGATTCTCAGCCTATTTCTAATATAAAACTAATCCGATTGGCAATTTCTTTTTGAGAAAAGGTGATTTCTCCAAAAAATATGAATTTTCAATAAAAATATTGAATTCGTCCGACACTCCTATTATAGAATATTTCTCTATTTGGACGACTTTCCTTATACTGACCTGTATTAAAAACCTACTCTGTATAACCATTTCTCTCGGTTCAGTTCCTTGACAATTTATAATTTAAATAAAGACAAATGCCGAAATATTTTTATTTAACAATTAGGTATCATCAATCGTATTTTTTTCTCATTCATTTATTTCTCATTCCATTTATTTTATCTGCTTGCATTTTTTTACGCTTTTACCATTCTAATCACACACACTAACTCGTAGAGTCTCGCTTGGAGTCATATCCGTTTGTTTAAAATTTTCAAAATATATTTACATACATTAGAATAAAAATAATTACTGGCGTCTATTATTTATATGACTTGCTTTTACTTTCCTGCCGCTCCGCTACCTACCTAATTCCGCATCCAGTGTGACCTCATCATTATTTCGATAAAACGCATATACATCTACCTTCTTACCTCTCACTCAAATCTCAAGTAATTCGTGATACCCTAAGGCGTATTTCGCTCATTGAATGGAGGAGTGGCTAAATAGTAACTGCTGTTTCGATATTAAACTACTACAGGGTGCTAATCGACGTTATTGTTTGAGAGTATGGTTTTGCAATTGACGACTATTTAGTAATGCATAGTTGTAAATAGATTGGCATTAGATATTATGCACGCAATAAATACTACCTAAATACTAGCCAATTGCATAATATACGGTAAAGGTTATAAGTAAATGGTATTTAATTTCTGTCCCAGTAAAAAGGTTATTCCTGTTACCAGGTTCAAAAAGGTTATAAAAAATCCGGTTAATACACGGTATCACATAATTTCCCAAATTTCGTCTTGGTGAAGCGACATACAAGGCCTCGTACCTCATACCTAACATCTACTTTGCCTGTATAACATTATAAGTCATCTAGAATGAAACATGGCTAAAGTCCTTAAAAAAAACGTTTTCATAAAAAATACGTTTTCCTGTTGTGACTATTTTTTCTTTAAATGGTGTAAATCTAAAACTAGTTTATATGATTAGACTTAATTAAACACCGATTAAACACTTTAAATAACTCCCACATAAAATTATTGTAATGAGAAAACTTTAATAATATAAAGCAATTAGCCAGAATTTTTTTAAAACTGATGGACTTAGATGACATTGTTATAAATTGGCTTGGACTTGTCATCTTTGATACATAAAAAAACGGTGTGTCACCCCAAGACTTTCCCCGCAAGTAGCCAAGGCCTGATTTAATCTGAAAATTTATTTCATAAATAAAATCGATGAGCGACCGATGGGCTCCATTGCGATAAGGAAGGGTTTACGCCAAGCGCCAACAGATGGCGTTGATATTTCATTACAATGTATGGCAGAATTGAAATATTATTAGTGTAGCTTGTATATGAGATACTCTGTGAATTCGGCCCAACGAGGTAGCTATGTACCAAATTTCAAGTATCTAAGTCCTACATTTCGAGATAGATATATGACTAATGTGCCCCCTGGTAGACCGATTTCAACCACAATAATGTCAACTCTTGTCATGACCAAATGATACCAGCATAACGTTTGGGCGCTATCGTGGAGGAATACACACACAGACATACACACATACACAAATATACATAGCCATACCTAAATCTGGAAATGGTCTTAAACGTCTCAGAGGGCTCAAAATGGATATTTCCGTCATCTCGATTTTTTTCTGCTCTTTCACAATACTTTCCCTTCTTGTTGTTTGGTGGGCTGGGAAAGTAATATAATCAAGAAATGATCCCGCGGGCGCTCTGACTGGTGGAACCGGATTTGTGCGCGTATGCACTCGCGTCACACACCCTCGCGCACCCGAACATGTCAAACCACAGACAACTTCAGTTTGCGAAATTCACATATAAAATTGTGAGAAATAAAGCGCCAAAGTACTTGTCTTCCAAACTAAAATGGTCCCACCACAGCGGTCATCCGGCTATTATCGCACAGATTTACATAATGCCGCGGCAGCGATGTGGAACAGTATGGAGAAGCATGTGAGATCCAAATCCATCGGAACATTTGGCTGCTTAAAAATGTTAAAATTCTGCTCGAGGTACAACATCCCGACAATTAATAAATCAATAGTTAAAAAAAATACTAAAAACACGCTTTTGGGCTATGATACGATATTCCATCATGGAATGCCAGTGCCTATCTTCCGGCTTCATCATCACACTTTGAAAACTAATCGTGGTCAAAGTTCATTCCAAGACTTTTCTAACAAGTCCAAACACAGCCATGATACGATGTTCTATCTTGAAGTTCCAGTTCATATCTTCCGACTCCATCATCAGATTAGTTCGACATGACCATATTATTGTATTGTCATCATAACTATATACAGCTGCCAATTTTCATGACGCTACGATCCTTGGAAGATGGTTAAATTAGTTACCTTAGATTCCATTACATAGTTACATACAGGTCGACCTAATAAAAGCGTGTTAAAAATACTTTAACATAACTGATGAACTACATTTATCTACTCTAAAACGCACACATTTTACTCCAATTTTATCTGACTTTTACACTGTTTTTTATACTGCTTTTTGCCCACGTACCTAAAATTATAAATGGGAGCGTCTCGAAATTAGTATACTAATAACGACGTCTCACCTCATAAAATAATACACTTTGACCAACATTTCATTGAAAAAATACACTTTGACCACCATTTCATTAAAAAATTACACTTTGACCGCCATTTCAATAAAGAAATACACATTGACCACCATTTCATTAAAAAAATAAACTTTGACCACCATTTAATTAAAAAAAATACATTTCAATTTGAAATAATCTATGTCTGTACCTGCTATTAGGTAGCGAATGGTTTCGTGCAGCTTGGGCCATAAGATCTACTGTATATCCGGGTCGGCCCAACTCGTGATTCAGCGACTATTCAGTAGTTACACTCTCACAGGTGTGGCTTATGGCTGTGATGACGTCATCCAAGATGGCCGCCATTGCAGTATAAATAAATTGATTTATCTCGATGGCTAGCAAACCATTTTTTTAGCTTGTTGGAAAGATCAGGGCTAAAAATGCCTTGAACAAATCTTTTGAATAACTAATATTTAGGTTGCTATTTGGATTTAAGTTAAAAAAATGAAACTGCATACAAAAACCTCAGATATGTTGATTTTAGACTGTTTTGATAAATGTATATGATTCATGATGCACATTTATAGAATCATGATGCATATTTATAGAAAATCAATAAATGTTGTCTGTGATTTATGAAATGAAATAAAAAATATGACAAAAGGAATTTAATTACATTATTAGAAAATATACGCCACATTACATTACTCTATTATGAAAATAATGTATAACAAATTGTACCGCTTGTACTATCCCTTCATTAACATTGCCAAGGGAAACACAATGCTCCCAAACTATATGCATATATTTCTATATAAAATTTCGCGTTTATTCTAAAAAATATTTACTATCATTTCTTTTTGTATGCGAAAATGCAGCGACTAGGACTAGTTGGCTGGTAATCGCTGATTTATTCGTCTTAATCGATTGCACATTCTCCTGTAAACGCCAAGAATGGCGTGAATGGCTGTGTCTTAAGATTGCAAGTAATTGATATTTTGCCAGCACTGGCGCACGGCCGCGGCCCGAGATACTGCGGCGATATTTAAATTCCTGAGTGCTTAGAAAGTATCAAGTAGGTCGGGTCGGCCAATGAAATTTCCTATGTCAATACACGTCAATAGGCGAGCAGGTTTTCATTACATGCGCCGCAAATTCTATACTGCCCGGGAATGTCGAAATCTCTTGCATACATTAAACGAAAAGGGCGTTGTATTGGAGACACAAAAGACAGAAAATCCAATATATTATCCAGACGAGCGAAATTTAAGTCTTAATTTATACTTGAATGCAGAATTTTCGGCGCAAGCATGAAACTGGCTTTTAGAGTAAGTACAAGGCACGACTAGATTTGATTTCCCGTGAGTTTTCAGTGCAATTTAGAGAAAAAAATATTATCACCAATTTTTGTTAAGCATAAGAGTGGATAAAGGAGGTGTACTTTTTATGTTTTTACCGTATTAGGCGTCGACGTTGTAATCCACCAAGATCAGGTGTAAAATTCGAACAGTGGTATAGCGTTTTCAACAAGGCATTCCTGGATTCTTTCTTTGTCATATTAAAAAATATACAGTAGCAACAATGGGCCCGATTGCATTTCTTCGTTAACTAAAATAGGAACTTAGTTCAACCGAACGTGACAGAGCAATACGTTAAAACGGAATATGAAATGAACTATCGTTGATTTTCCCGCACCGAAACTACCTGTCGAACTTATAAACGCCTGAATAAGTTTGAACACACTTCGTGCGGTGTTAGATTTAGCTTCGGTGGGTAGTTTTAATGCGGAAAAGTGACAACCGTTTATTTCACATTCCGCTCTGACGTACTGATCTGTCTCGTTCACATGAACTAATTTCCGATTTTAGTTCAAGAGAAACGCAATCGAACCCATTATCAGCGTATAGCCGCATCATATTAAGATCACTAACAAATACATATAAGTATGGTAAAATAATGAAAGAATTGGTAGTTTTCGAAAAAAAATATATAAGTATTGACAATCGTATTAACGTAGGTGATGAATATATAAAAAAATCACAAGATGTAAACATATTTGTATCATCCAGACGAGTTTAGAAAATGAAGATCGAGGTTTTTTTTTGGTTCAATTCATAAATAGTAGGTTTTTTCCTGTATTGTTCTTGAAGTATCTATTTTGGGTATATATGTAGTATTGTTCCTGGTTTATTGTTTCGTAAATTAGTTTTCAACACCGTGATAAAAAATGGTTTTGTAGAGAGATAAAATTGTTCAGTCTGTACGATTGCTTGAATTTTGAAGACTAATTATCCCGGATAACACTATACTAAAAAACAATATAAACATGACTATTGGCATTTTCAAATACTGCAACGCATTCACAGTTTTGAAATGGTTAGATTTTTCTTATTTTATTTCCAAGACCGAAAAGTTACATAGTAGGTATTTAAATTTAACATATTTTATGCCTATCCTAACTAGGCAGAGCCTGTTCTAAGGAGAACACCAACAATAAAATGGTTATCAAAATAACAACTATATATAAGTACAACAACATATAAGTACGAATTTTTTCGCTGTGATGATTTTCTACGGTTTTAAATTTAATTTGACAGCTGAACAGAGCCCACTTGGCTTCAAACTGCTTTTGGTGATGAATGACCAAGCAAGACGACAATTTAAAGCTGATTTGCAGAATCCAAACACGATCGTGCGTCAATCTTAATGACGTATTATGTGAAGGTCACCCGTTCTGTCTATCGAGATGAAAAACATCAATGCTGTGCGCCGTATGATCGAAACAGACAGGCATATGACCTACCATGAGATTCAGGCATCCTTAGGTAAAGGCATATCTATTTTATTTATTTATTTATTGAAGCAATTTACACAAAAATGTTACAAATTACAATTAGGAAACATCAAATAAAATACCATTTAACTAAGACACAGCAAGAAATTAAACTTTAATTGATAAATGATGCTCTCTGTCATATGTCGCCCAACTAAGCAAAGCTTGTGCTTGGGCGGATATTCCATAAACATAGTGTCGTTAAATACGTAGAGAAAAATACATGTAAATACGTTGAAAATCATTTTTTCTTCTTTTTAAGTTAATGAAAAAGAAATTTATTTTCAGTGTTCAGTGTCATATTTATTTAATACGATGCCAAAAGAGAAAAAATAATAAAAAATGACAGTACAGACCCAAAAAATTCAAAATACCAAATGATTAAAAAAATAAGAGGAGGTGAAAATAGTCATAGTTATAAAAATAGTCATAAAGTAGTCACAACGTTAGAAAGTCATGTAAGTGGAATGTTAAAAATTAAGAATAGTAAAAATAAGCAACGACATAATGGTAATTAAAATAATTATACATAGTCATAAAAAGTAATCATAAACATAATCAAATAGTAATAAAAATAATATATAAATCATATAAATTAAAAAAAAAAATAATAAATAAAAACAGTTATTTAAAAAATAAAAGCTGTGTATTTATTACCTTCTTCAAGCAGGTACTTCTTTATATTTTTTATTGAAGACTTGCTGAGTAGGTGTCTCTTTTAGATGACCCGAGAGGATGTTATACAATTTTGGCCCAATGAATGAAACATTTCTTTGCCCAAAGGTTGTTGTCATAAATGGGACGTTCATAAAATCTCCAGCTACTCTCCTGGTTGCTAATGTTAGTTTTGCCGTTGGTTGTATGCCTTTTGTACGTAGACGAATTAGAATATTTTTAGCATACAATAATATAACGCTTAAAACATTGAACTCTTAAATAATAAACTACTAGGAAATCTAAACGGTTTTCTAATTATCGTTTTTATAACACTCTTTTGTGCAACATAAAGTGGTTGCAGAATGAATTTAGCACAGCCACCCCAAGCTATAATACCGTAATATATTAGTTTCACAGAGAGTGAAGTAAGTCATCTTGAGAGTTCCTGGCTCCAAAACGTTTCGTAACTCTCGAAAAATAAAACATAGCTGCGTCAGCTATGTTTGATAAAAATCCTATGTGATTACCCCAACGTAGATTTTGATCAATTGTAATTCGCGTATATTTTATATTTTTTACTCTCTCTAAAGAGGGATACTGACATTGACGATGGTCTGAGCATTCATGAATTGTTACATCCAATAAGTCAGGTGCAATCAATCCTACACAAACACTTGCCTTTGAGAAAGCTGTCTCGCGGTAGATCCCACATAATTTGATTTAGGCTTAAAAAACGTGTCGTATCACTTGGTGCAATATCATGCTTAACACATTCAACGAAGGGGCGTCAAGTTTGGTGCGAACTTTACTAACAAGGTGACGAATCATGTATTTACAGCTGCGACCTTGTAACAAAGCAGCACCCTGAATCTTTCAAGATGACCCGAACCCAACCAAAGTGACGGGCGTGCAAAGTAGATGATCGCAATAATGATGATGATGAAGCAGATGATTGCCGCAAAGCAGATGATCGCTTCCTTATTTTAGGAAAACCAGACAAAGGGCTACTGTTGCTTTGGAGAATTATCGTACCCTGAATGCCCGACTGGAACAAGACCAATCGCTTGCCGGAAGTTATTGAAGAACTCCGTAAAAGCAACTTGCATCATTTTGCACCAGCTGTCATACAGAGAGAAAACCTCCATAGAATCCCGACTTAGAACCTTGTGACTTCTTCTCGCTCCCAAAAATGTATCAACCAATTAGGCAATCAACGATTTTTATCCCTAGAAGAGGCTGTCGAAGAATATGACGAAAAACATGTTTCCGAGGTCGCTACGGAGGAGTGGCATAAATATTATGAAAATGGTTTATATGTATGGAAAAGTGTACTGACGCTCACGGAGAATATTTTTAGAAACGGGAGATTAATTTTTGGTATTCAATGCATTTTTTCCTCATTGATTCAGGCAACTGTCAGTATAATCCTTATGATTGCGGAAAATTATTTTCTCTGTTAACCAGCGTTTCTCAAACATCTTAAATTACGACACAAACTACTTAATTATCCCGAATTATCCTGTCTACTCATTGATATCGGGCAATCATTGGCAAACCAAATAGCTTTGTTTATACTTATAACTTACATTTCTGAATGTCGAGCTAGACGCACAAGTATTGTTTTTTTGTCTTTGCAAAGTAAGCTCCACCTCAGACAGAAACGAGCCGGTGGACAATAGAATTATTATAAAGATTCGCAGTATTACCTAATGACAAATGATAAAAAAAATACTTAAAAAAAAAGTCATGCGTCAAAGGTATATGTTAAATAAAAAATTGTATTCCTATTCGAAGTTTTGTTCCAAATTTTCAGGTCGCTCATTGATATGATTTTTTAAATATCATTATAATTATGACTATTTTATATTTTTATTGTTATTACCACAAATAATTTTAAATTTTATTATTAAGACAATTTTAATGTTTTTATTTGATTTAATTTTTGTTACAAATTCCAGTTATAAATCATTGTTTTTATATGTTATTTCTATTATTTTTTTTAACAAATGTAAGATTAAATTAAGATATAATTTTTAAAATAATATATCAATTTAGACTGTCATTTCTACGACCGAAAAGAGTTCTCAAAATAAATATTACTTTAAAACAACTTTACTTGAAATTAGTTAGTTACCTACTAAAAATGCTGCCTGTTAACAAATATATCAGCAGTAGTACTCTTTATTGATCTCACGGTATGTTAAAAAAAATATTTTGTGGTTGACATATTTATTAAATGCTATTCTGCATGGTTCGTCGACTAAGATTAAAATAATAATTAATGGTTAATAAACATTTTTTTAAATTTCAAGTAATACAAAGCCTTATAACAAACAATGTTTATACCGCAAAATTAAAACAAAAATGGCGTCAAAAAAATAAAGTTCAAAAACAAATTTAAAAGAGTTGAAAGCAGTGTTGCCTACTTAGGCGTTGTGTATAAAAGAAGCGTATATGGTGTGTTTGGGATGGTCATGCATTTTTTCAAGGGTTGATTCTAAACATTAAATTAAAAAATGGGATATTTTCCACTATCGTTTTTTTTCACATTACGGGATTTTTATTTAAAGGAGATTATTCTACATAAAAAGTTCAAAAACCATCTATAACTTTTTTGACTTAGTAGCATATAACTATAACTTTTATTGGCTGTAGTTACCGAGAAAAAAGTATTTTTAGTTCAACTTTCAAATGTTATATTTTTTCCAGTAACAGAAACGCAAACCATAAAAATCTGTTGATGATTTTGAACTCGCGCAGAATAATCTTCTCTAAACAAGAATCTGTTAAATAAAGAAAATTTCCCTGTTTATTCAGTTTGATGTACTGAATCACATTTATAAAACTCCCGAACTTCCTGGACATACTTTATAAAGCAAGAGTAAAATATCTAATAAACGTCACTTTTATGCAGTGCAAAGTGGGAATAAATTGTTCTCAGATATATTTTGCAATAAACATCAGCAATACTGCTACTATAAACGTGAGGCGCATCTGCTAGTATATCAAGCCGTAAATGGCATGATAGCCATTTAAACAAAACAATTTATTAAATAATGAAAGAAGCCCAGCCTCCGCAAAACTGATCCAATAATCGTAAACAGAACGCGGCGCCACAACGAGCTCATTTCCCGCGTTTTCCAATGAAATTTTCAATCTATTGTAGGTGAGTTATATGACATATAAATCGGTTTCTCTCGCGAGCGAGCTAGCTCTGTTATTAAGGGGGTGATTTCTGTGAGCTAATTAATAGGTTTGTGCTATTTTAATAAAAACTTCTGTTACCTAAAAAAATACACGTTTTCAAATTTCGAACCAAGTTAAGCAAACCGATGAAGAGTCACTTCATGATCAATAGTACCCGTCATGTTGAAAACCTCAATACTAATCGAATTTCTTGAAATAATGCCAACTCCATAATACATAGGTATTGTCTGTTAAGGCCAACAACTGGAATATGCTCAATGGTATTTACATCCTTATCAAAAAGACATAAATGCATCAACCTATTCAATACTTCTTAATCTATTGCATGGATTGAAAAGCTAGGATGGATGCTATCCGATGTAAATTTTTTCCCCCAAGATAAGATGTGATGACAAAATCAAGAAAATGTTTAAGTAAAATGATATAATTCCCTTAAGGAGGGGTACCATCACATCGCATAATTAAAGTAAAAGATATAACTACAAATGTTTTAAATAAAAATATTATACGAATAATTAGATAGTTTCATACGATTATCGTTTTATATAAATAAATACAAACGGAGCTGCCATGGAATTCACCGACCGGAGTGGGGCCCATCAGAATACTATTTTTTTTTACACTTCTGGGGGGTGAGCAGTGGATTCCGGACTTACGAACCGGCTTTTGGTAGGTTTAGGACAGCTGTCTTGCCACATGTGAGCGTTCACCTTGCCACCCATTCACTCCCCCTTCGAAGCCATAGAATTTGAGATGCGCAAATCGCAGTTTTAGATAATTTTTCTAAGAAAGAGTTGATTATTTTTCTGGAAAGGCCAAGATCTTTAAAGAGGTGAAATAGAGATTTAGCTGGCAGGCCACGAGCGCCAACTTCCACCGCGTGAAGGTGAACAGTGAAGCCGTTCCGGGTTACGGCATTTGCAAGATCATGGTATTTATTTAATTTGTACTCGTGGTCTTTTGGGATATTTGATTCCCATGGAACAGTTAATTCTACAATAAGAGCCACCTTCCGAGATAGAGAGTAAAGAGTTATATCTGGACGGAGGGCTGTGCATCCGAGACTTTCAGGGAATTTATACTGCTTAGAGACCGAATCAACCTCCAGAATCCAATCTGTAGCTTTCTCGATTATTGAGAAAGGTTTTGTAGTTAAATGTTTTTTGCCTTTAGAGCCATCCCGCACAAACTGTATTGGTGGTTTGGAGGATACTGTCAAACCCTTGTTGGCACGAGCCACTGAGAGACTAATTACCTCGCGAATAACAGCGAGAACTTTGCCATGGCGGTAAGTGTACCGTCCTTGATCTAAGGCCTCCTTGCAGCCAGCTAGAATGTGTCTAGCTGTGCAAGGGGTATTGCTACAGAGGGGACAAGAACTATCCTCGGCAAAGCTCCAACGAGCGAGGTTACTGGGGTCTGGAAGTGTATGCTGAAAGGCATTCAAATAAAATTTCAGCATCTCTGGCGTCCAGTCATAGAGCATTACCTTCCAGTGCATTGGAGGCGGAATGCAAAAGTCCCCAATTGTTGTCCAATCATTCTGGCATTGAAGGCCAATAGCATGAGCCATACTCTTGCTGTCGTAATCTCCCCGCAAAAGAGACTTCTTCAAGTCCACGTCGCTCGTGGTTGTACTGCCATACCCCAGACCAGTGCCATTCTGGCTGATTCCAGTAAGGAACTTTTTGTGGAAGTCTACGCGGGCTTGTAGATCATTTGAATCACTACGGCCACTTATTACGTGCTTCGATATTGCCGGATCTTTGGAATTGCACAAAATCGAATTTTTGGTTATTCTGGAGTTGGCGTAGAGCAGAGAGGGCAGTTTAAGCGCTAGCCCAAAATTTTGTTTGGACCTGAAGAGAGTCGAGGGGTCAGCTGGTTTGGCTAAGGACAGCCAGGATTTTAAACTAGCTGTCACCAGCGCATCTAGACGGGACAGTTGGGTTTTGGTAAAATCGTAAATAAGAAAGGGCCATGACGAATGTGACGTTAGATAATTGTCATAGATCCAGGCCTTACGAGGGCCAGAAATTAGCAAGGCATCTATTTTCGCCAGGCAACTTTTGAAATGCTCTATAACATGATCGCCCGAGACGTCTTTTCCCTGATGGGGGATTTTTCTGCCGAGGAATTTGAAATGATTGTTTGGGTCTATAAGGGAGATATTAGAGCCCTTATAGACCAATTTGGGGTCATAGGATGTAAATTTTGTGCCCATGCGGGCGAGTCCAAGGCAAAAACATTTGGAGGGCTTCACTTTTATACAGCCTGACCAGTCGCAGAAAAGCTCCACTTTCTGTAATAGCAGGGAAAGCTGCTTGGGGCTTCTGGTGATGAAAGTTAGGTCGTCGGCAAAAGCGAGGCACGACGAGGTGTATTGGCCGTCTGTTTTAAAACGGTAGCCCCACTTCCTGTCAAACTGGGTCAGGCTTTCCAGCAGTATAATAAAAACTATATTAAAAATCGTCGGGGAGAGGCAACAGCCCTGAAATAGTCCAATTGAATATGGTATAGAGCGGGTAGTCCATTCTTGGACTATGTTTTACGTTTTAACATGGAAAGTCAGACAGTTGTAGTAGGAGGCTACAATGTCACGCACGACTGGTGGGAAGTTGTACCAGCGGAGTGCAAAGTGGAGGAGACTGTGTCGGACTGACCCAAAGGCATTCTCTAGGTCGAGCCAGCATACATTGATTTGGCGTTCGCGCTGTCTCGCATCCTTGATGGCAGCAGCCAGGAGAGAATTGTGCTCGAGGCAGCCCGAGACGCCACGCATGAAGCCTTTTTGAACTGATACTCCAAGGTACTCATTCCGGTGCATGAATTCGCTCATCCTCGTGTGGACTATGCTAAAAAAGATTTTGGCCACAGTGTCTGTGAGAGCAATGGGCCGAGCGTCCTTTGGTCCGGTATTTTCTATATTTTATGTATTTTATGAGATAATATAATAATTTTCTCTATTTTATGAGAAATATGAAGAAAAGCGTGTTTTGCCTGTCGCTTGGCCTTTACGCGATTATTTTACACATAGTTACTATACGTCTATTGACCTATGGACATCCCTGTTTATAACAATTATGATTTAATAATATTCGTCTTTTTATGTCGTTATGAATATATATTTTTTTCTATATAGAAATAATTATTATGTACTCTAGAAGTAAGGGCGAAAATAATTTGATTTCGTCCATATAAATACCAATATTTATTATATGTAAATCGGATATAAAAGAAAAATTAAAATAGTTTTCTAAAAAAATATTTGTCTTTGGATCTATCAAAAACGCAAATAAAAACCGCATAAAAATAAAAATATCCAAATTCATCATCAAAATCGTCATTTGTAAATAACTGTTTCCACATTACTTGGCGCGATCGACAACAGATGGCGCGCGCGGTCCGAAACGCGCAACTAAAATTGGCGGGTAATTTTCCCGCCATTTTGTTATCAGCATTATGGCGCGAAACGAATGCCGGTCGATTCGTGTACGTGCACGGGCAATGTTCGGAATGCGGCGTGAGCAGAAACGCGCGTGTGGGTGCGTTGCAGCGTAGTATTTACGCATGTCGGTGGAATGTGCAGGTCTTTTTAGGGCACCGTACCCGCAGACGAATTCGAATAGAGCCCTATTTAATTTCGTTGTAGCACTAAAAGTGTAATTATGGAATAAAGTATTACGCAAACCTTTATCAATTCACACTAAAAAAAACTATTTACAAATTCAAAAGGTTCATAGAACCTATTTACATATTAAAAACGAATAAAAAGTATTATATAATACAATACAGTTACAAATACGTACGTGAAAAGCACAATTTAATAAAAAAGTACATAATATGTACATTAATACCGTATTCAAATGTATACAATATAGTTATACCTATATTGAACCTTAGAGAACGCCTTTTATACAGTGCTAGATTTTCACTCCATTAGATGATTTATTTAATTGGATTATCTCGACGCCTTCGAGCCTACTGTAATACTTCTGATTTCTTGGCACAATATTATAAGTAGGCCAGTTTCCAGACTGATAAATTAGGTACATCCATTGTAGAAAGTGGCTACTATAGCAATCTTTAGAATATCTATGGAATATCTTTAGAATCAGAGAGAAACAAGAGAAAAAAACAGGCAGACCCAGCTACAGAGTATGACTGTTGAAGGTCTATTACTTATTGGGGCAGTTGTCTATTCATAACACAAATGATTTTTTCACGCTATTTAGTTTGAAAATAGTGTTGAAGTGTATGAAGAAAGGCGTCGAATAACTTTACTACTTACTACCCTACTTTACTTTACTACCCTACTTCGTTATAAAGCACGTTGATACAATATATTATACATAAATATACAATCAAATACAACAAATAAAATACATAACCAATTAGCATACATAAAATAAAAAAATAATAGAAAGATTGGGAAATAATAAACAAACCTGCTCAATCTGAATACATTAAAACCTGCAAAACATCAACAAAATAATCAAATAATAAAAGAATCAACTTATTATTAGAGATCCCTAACAAATAATCATTCTATTTCATGTACAACTATCAGTGCCTTTTATACACCAAAAAGAATCTGTTGAATTGCGAGTTATCACTCCACCCTACACAGCCACAATGCGCGGCATCAAAACAATGTCATAAAGCCAAAACTACGCTTGACAAAATATCAAAAACATTTCTATATATTAGTTGTAGATTGTTTAATGCATTATAGTCCTCCAAGAGAAAACTTAAGATGGTAGCATATAAACTCTGCTTAAAAACCATTTAGTCAAACATGCCTTTATAAACTGGGTGACTGGTTTATAAAGGGCATTGCGTCTACAATTGCTTGATTACAAATAATCATATCATGACTATACTTTGGACTATTTTTTAAGTCTTTCGTACTTAAGTTTAGCTTTTATTGACATTGTTTTTGATTACGTATTATTCTGAATTGTATTTTAATTGTATTGATTATTATTTATTATTGATACTATTATTGTAAACATTTCATTTATTATTGATACTATTATTATTGATATTATTGATGCTATTATTGTAAATATTTCATTTATCTATTAAATAACAATTTCAGTATTTTTATCTCCATTATATTTTCTTAGAAATCGGATTATCATTAGAATATACATTGTAATTATTATACTGGATTAAATATCCTGTATTATACTTAAGAAAATCCATATCAGTAGGTGAATGAGAGAGCCAAAACAAGGTCAGTAATGAAAATATAAAGGTCAATCCAAAATTAGGATAGTTAGGCAAAATTAGGTCAGTTTATAAATAGAATAAGTTATGTATACACATTATTTATTGGGTTCGATTGCGTTTTTCGTGAACTAAAATCGGTAATTAGTCCGTGTGAACGAGACAGAGCAATACGCTAGCTAGAGCAAAATATGAAATGAACGGTTGTCACATTTTCGCATTAAAACTACCTACAAAAGATAAAGCATCTGAATCTAACACCGCACGAAATGTGTACAAATTTATTCGGACGAGTATAAGTTCGACAGGTAGTTTTTATCGACGTTTGTTCATTTCATTGCTCTATCTCGTTCGCTATCTCGTTCGCTTGAACTAATTTCAGTTTTAGTTCACAAAGAAACGCAATCAGGCCCATTATATGCTAATCCAAAAATAGACAAGTTGTCAAATTATTAAGTGTGATAGAAAAAAAATAGACAAGATCGAATATTATTAAATATAGCAACAAATTATTAATCTATGTCAGTAACGCAAGGCTTTAATAATATTTGAAGAACTAAATATAGGTTAGTCATTAAAAACATAATCCCATTATTTAGCTGTTTGTGAAATGAATTGGGTCAAATGCACTTCCCTTTGTATGTCCATATTTAAAGCAATGTTCAACAAACAATTCAAAACTGAGTCATATAAATTAAAACTGGATCAATAGTACAAGATTACTTAATGAATAGTTAAAATATGCTAAAAATGAGCCTAAAATTAAGGGGAAATTTAGCAAATCAATTAGCAAGCAATTTAGTTTAGTTTAAATTACAATGATATTTTAGTTTAAAATGCCTGCGAGAAAGGAAAATATAGAGTTTAAGTAGATTAAACATGTAAATTACAAGGATCAAAATTAGGCGAAACATGCGATTAGACAGGGGCCAAACATGCAAATCAAAAGTGTCAATTTAGGTGAGACATGTAAATTAAGGAATCGAAACTTTTATTGTTAAAATAGGCAAACTTATGTGAAACATTGTTAATATATTCATGCAATACATATGTTAAAATATATATAAAATATCAGATGGAAAATACATTTCCGCGTTTGGCTGGCAACACGTTTTTACCTCTCGAGGCGCCTGGCTTGTCACATGCCTCGCTCGTCCTTCACGGCTCAGAGCCAAAGCATACATCTAACTAAACTGATATATGCAACTCTTATTTCGGTTGATTGGCTCGGCAGTGGTGCCAAATCTCTACAAAAATGCATGCATTTAAATTAAAAATATCGATCCCATAGCAAGTTACCTATTTTTATATTATTAGTTTTTCCACAACTTTCATTTAGAACTATTAGTATTACAAAATTATAATCATGACTATATTGGACCAGCTCACCAATTTATATCTATTCCTCGTCGTCCAGACTTCTGATGAGGATCCTCAAAAACGAAATCCCAATGCAAAATACTCTCTATTGCTTTGCACTATCACCGTTAGAAATCGATGTCTTCTTGCCTATTTAAAACTATTATTTATTCTTGAATGTCGCAGTATTTCTCTATTTTTCTATTTGTGTTTTTTCTTATTATTTTACTTATTTTAACAAAATTTGGCAATAAATTTCAGTCAGAATTAAGGTATGAATGTAGGCCTGCTGATATGTATTTTATTCGTATTATTAGTGGATCACAACATAAAAATAAATAATAATTTTAAAATCACTATAGACATATAAAATTCCTTATTTGCTTTATATTATTTATTTTGAGCATTATTTGAGCAATTTCAATTTTCCTGATTTATTATTGTCACAAGGAATGAATCTTTAATACTGATTTATCATCTTCAATTCAGCAATTAAACTTCAGATAAAAAAAATTCTGACATTATTTTTAATAAAATAACTTTATTTTTAAGTAATTTCAACCTTAGTGATCCGCGATTATATTAGCTATTTAATTAGAATATTTTTACTCAATTTGTAATAAATGAAAAGCATTTATTTAAGAATAGTTTCCATAATTACGAATTTTATCCACTTCAACTCCATACTATAAATTCAAACTTTCCTAAAAAAAAAACAAGGAAATTTATTAAATAGGATAAAAACACGATTGCCGTTACAGAAAGTGAACTATTGTATTTATAATAATTTTTATTTTATTTCTTATGCAATATTTGTGGTTTATGTATTTATTCATATATACATCTATATTTCCGGAATGCAGTGATTCAGACATTTCATTTGACACTAAACACGTTATATTTATGTTAATTTATTGACATTTCGTTATTTAGACAACCACTTACTTGATTAGACAGTTAAGGTAGTCTATGACACTCGGGATGACATAACGATTCTACCACACGAGTTTAAAAGTTATCGTAAAATAAAGAAACGGAAAACATACATAGATAGACCCTGAACATATTACACTCCTTTTTTGTTGGGCAGTCGTGTAAAAAGGAATTTAAAAAATAATAATAATAAGAGTCACATGGTCTGTGGAGGACCCGTTTAAATTTAGGCAAATTCGCATCGAATGTAATCCTTCAAGTAGCATTTAAATACGCGTATTATTTATTACATGTTTGACTCAGTATGGTGCGGTTTAGCAACAGAAACATTGTGACCGATAAGGCGCCAATTATCGCACGAGAAATAATAACAATTATTATTATGCACTTTGATCACGACTCTATTGATGTGCTATTCATTCATAATAATAATTGGAATATTGATCATATGTAACGTTAAAATATATGTGAACCTTGCTCAATACATTCGGGTATACTTCACAAAAGGGATAACGTCAAGATCTATGTAGGAGATCTTTTGTCTAAGCTATTCGTGTATTCAAACTGATCAATTGAGGGAAGAGAGGCATCGCAAAAAAATGCTTACGTCACAATGCTACGCTATTAGGGACTTTGACAGTATTGAATTTCCTAATCTTTCATGATTTCTTTTATTATAATACAATATATGTATATTTTTTTCTTGACTATAAATCCAATCATTTTGATAATCGGATATGGATTATATTAATAAAATTTGTATTGACTATTTCTATTGAGGCATTTCTATTTGTAATCTTATAATTGTAATATTTCTAATTTGACTATTTTATAACTGACTATTCGTTTTTATATTTTGACTATTTGTATTTTTCATCTATACCTACTTAGATATTTTAGCACCTCAAATAGTTTTTTAAAGGACTATATTTTTATTGTAAATTTGTTTAATAATTGTATTTTCTACAAAAATAGTCACCCTGTATAAAAAATAATTATACCACATAAGATATACCACATTATCTTGTATAAAGAATTTGACTATGCCAAGAGTAGGGACACCTACCAACTGGTTTATTTTATACAAAAACAAAAATGATTATCTACAAGTCCTAACTGAGGTTTACAGTCAACATGCAATTTGAATAATTTAGGCAATGATTTTTTTTCTGTACAAAATTCCATACTTCTATACTTATACAGGGTGTGATTACATAAAGGGCATTTCTTATAGTGGCTGAATCAGTACGACGAAGTAAGCAACTTTAAATTAAAAATTAATTTAAAAAAAAAAAAACATGTTTTTTTTTAAACTATTATATTAAATAGTATAAAAAGCTATGAGCACGATGCTTCTTCGTTAGTACTCATTTTTAACACTTCGATTAAAAATTAACAAAAATACGCGAAAACAAATGAAACAGACAAGCATGTACCCTCCTTTGACTGCACCTAACAACTGAGCGGTGCCGCTCCGGCGCATATTACCGGTTTGCGTGCGGTGCGGCGCCGGAATGCTCTGTGTGACATATCATGGATATTTGTATGTAGGACGCCGCAGCGGTACCGCTCAGGCGCCGCTTCGCATCGTGTGGCCCGGCTCTCATAGCGACTATACTCTCAACTAAAAAAAAACAGATTTTAAATAAAAAATCCAGTAACGGGACAACTTACTTTGGTATATTTTAGTAACAGTATGATATTATATGTATGTACATACTGCATTTAATATAATGAAACAAGTAAATATATTAACAATAATAAAAAAACACGACTGCCGTTATAGAAGGTGAACTATTGTTTTTTTTTATTACGGTTTTTATGAAATATTTGTGGTTTATGTATTTTTTATGAAATATATGTGGATTATGTACCTATATTTTTTTGGAGTGTACTCAATTAGACCTTTTATTTGACACTAAACAAGACATATTTATGGTAATTTATTAACATTTGGATATTTAGACAAGTATTTTTGACATTTGTACAGTATAGTTACCCTATGACACTCGAGATGACATCACGATTCTAACAATATCACAAACTTGTATATCGCTTCAAGATTTTGGAAGTTATGGTGAAACAAAAAATCAGGATTTCATCATTATTACATACCGGATTTTTTCCGAGTACAAATGCATAGTTTTATAATTTTCCAATATGTTGGATTGGAATAAATTCGTTAAAACCAAAAACGGTTATTTAAAAATTGGTAATATTTTGTGGATTGTAATAATTAAACACTTTGTATAATTTCTTTTGCTAAATCTATCTTTGTTTCTAGGCCTACCGGATCTATTCCCGACAGCCGCGAGGAGGAAGAACGAAAAAAAACTAAACTGTCAAATGATGAATGCCAACATGCACGTCGAAACACGGCGATTTATAGTAAACGCTGCCTTCTCCTTATATGAGAGCAAGGAGTCGCGGTACGTACCCAATGACACACAGGAGGACAAAACGATTCTAAAAATACGACACACTTCTAAATTGGTTCAAGCGTTTAGCAGTTATGGTGGAATAAATAAACGGAAAACATACATATATGAATCCGGAACACATTTTTAGGCAGTCGTGTAATAACTAACCAGGTAATTAACGGCTAATGTGGCGAATTGAAATATTGTGTATTACAAAATTGTGTAACGTTTTCAACGATGGAATATCGCTATCGGTAAATATTAGCAAGCGTGTCCTTTCTCATTATCGATAAAAATTATCGCTTATTTAAACTTAAGCCAAGCCGGTATGTATGCATAATATGCTTTCGCTGTAAAATCGATCTACGCCGAGATTGTGCTCAATGATTAAGATTATAAAGGACGATGGGCAAAAATGTATCGACCCTAGCCTAGAGACCAATAACGATGAGTGATACGTCATTAGAAAGGTATTTTTATGTTCTACAACTTTTTCCAGGGCAGAAAATCTCAAATCGCTGTGGAAAAAAAGTTATGGATAAAAAATAAAAAAAGATATATTTCTTGTCGCATTTGGCTGTTATACGTGATTTTACAAGGATAAATAATAGTTTCCTAATAATAAACCCTGTTATAAAAACAAAATCACGATTTATTGTGACAAAAAAACCTGTTTTTAGAACTATGGTTCATCAATAATAATATCCATTTTGCACATAATGGTTTTGCACATAATATTTTTTGCACATAATGGTTTTGCACACAATGGATATTCTTAAAAATGAACAAAAGTTGTGTTCATATAAAAATGTTGTTCATATAAAATCAAGATAATTGTTTTTATAAAAGTAGGTATTATTAAAGACCTTGAAAACGTTTCCTCATCCTTGAAAAAAATATGTTTATCATGTAGGTATCAAATATTGTTTATCATAACCCAAAGGCGATAATTTTCTTTTTTTTTAATTTATACTTTTTTCCCACAGCGATTTGAGATTTGCCTGCAAGAAAATTAGAATACATACATATATAAAAACCTTTCCAATGACGCAACACTCATAGTTATTGGTCTCTAGGCCAAACACGCCCATCCTTCTTTGAGCGAAAACCTCGTAAATTACACAGAATAACGCGTAAATTATACAAAAAGTGTATCAACGAGTAAATAAGAATAAGAATAGAAATACATTTATTTCTGAAATTAATGTCTAAAATGGTAATTTACAAAGTCTTCCTTACTAGGCCGAAGCCCGTACCAAGGTAGACTCGAGTAGGTTACTTGTAAGTATCGCATTGTGCGCACACTTATCAAAGTATTATAACTGAGAAAAAAAAAATCTTATAGATCCAATAAATAAGTAGTATGTATTTCCAGAGTTATTTTAATAATAACTAATACTTTATAATCATGTTGAAAAAAATAATAAAGAAATTATAAAGCAATTAAAATATAACCAGTAAAAATATTATTACAATAATAATAAAATACAATAAAATTAAAATTGCAATAATAGTCAGTAAATAGAGAAAAATAGCCTAGAGGAAATAATTCAAGAAATAAAAAATCCAGTAAGAAGAAGTAGTAATTAAAATAGTCAGGTTGCTAGTCATACAGGAATACAGAAAAAAAATATAAGAATAATCCTAGAAGCAAAAAGAAATAAAAAGATAAGATTTAGTTGACAGGTGAAATATGAGGAGGCGTTAATGGAGAATGACGGTAGTGAAAAATATTGTTTATTTGCTTCTTTTCATATTTGATTTTTGATGTTGAAAGTGAAATTGAAATTGAAACAATTTTCAAATTTGTTTATTTGCTTTTTTTCACATACAATGTTACTTGCGTACATCGAAACTGGTCAAGGTTTGCAGAATGACACAATTGCTAGTTTTGTGAATGCATTTTTAATAGGAAATTAGATCCGATGTATCCGGTGAATCACTGCAAATCGTTTTGTCATTAGATGTAGGTACATTTTGATGCATTATGATGTGTAATTTCTTACATGATGTCGCAAGCCCCGTAATTTGGAATCGTAGAGTATAAGGGCAATCCTTCTGATAGCATAATAATATTGTTATATGAATGGAGAATAAAATATACGCACAGAAAAATAATTTTACTAGCCGCATTGGTGAAACGGATATTGCTAGACTAATTGTGTTCGTGAATCTTCGTGAATCAAAACAGTAATAACAAACAAAATGGTAATGTAAGAATCAATCCAATATTTTTCTCAGTGTATGGGCGCTTTAGAGCGATATCTAAAATGCGGATCTATGTATAATGTTATACCACGAAAGTTGCAAAACTGAACATAATCTATGAAACATAAGGGGGTTCCCGGCCATGCAGGAATCGAGGGAAATGAAAAAGCCGACAACTTGCTAAGATGGGAGCAAAGGGAACGTTATACGGCCCTGAACCTTGATGTGGCGTGTCAAAAAGCCCTGCAAACCTAATGCTCAAAAAAATATATTTAAAACAAACAGTCAACCACTGGAACAACACCCCAGGGTTGAATCATTCCAAAACGCTAATTAAGCCTTACAACCGTAAGACTGCCCGTGAGACATTATCGCTAAATAGGAACAATCTACGCATACTCGTGAGGGCGCTCACGGGGCATGGCCTGAACAAACACATGTACAACCTCAAGGACCTCCGGAACACGAAAATGTGCAGGTCCTGGCAAGGGGCAAAGGAAACTCCCCTGCACCTCATGTGCGAGTGTAGCCCGTTGATGCGTAAAAGATACACCCACTTGGGTGGTCATTATCTCCAACCTGAGGAGGTAATCCTCCCTCCCTTCCTCCCTCCCTCTTTCTCTCTCTCTCTCTCTCTCTCTCTCTCTCTCTCTCTCTCTCTCTCTCTCTCTCTCTCTCTCTCTCTCTCTCTCTCTCTCGCTCGCTCGCTCGCTCGCTCGCACGCACGCACGCACGCACGCACGCACGCACGCACGCACGCACGTACGCACGCACGCACGCACGCACGCACGCACGCACGCACGCACGCACGCACGCACGCACGCACGCACACACAAAGACTGATTATGGAGTCATGTCATCTCGTGCATGTCTCATACCAACTGTACTCTCAACTAGAAAAAACAGATTCTTAATAAAAAGTACAGTAACGGGACAACTTACTTTGGTATATTTTAGTATTGTAATATTGTATTAGTAATATTGTATGTACATACTGCACTTTATATAATGAAACAAGAATAAAAAACACGACTGCCTTACATAAGTGTACTATTGTATTTATAATTGTTTTTATTACGGTTTTTTTGTGAAATACTGGTGGTTTCTGTATATATCCATATATACATTTATATTTCCAGACTGTACAAAGCTTTCATTTGACGCTAAACACGATATGTATGTTTATTGATTGACATTTGGACATTTAGACAACTACTTATTTAATATTTGGATAGTGGTACCCTATGACACTCAGGATGACATAACGATTCTAATAATACCACACACTTCTAAATCGGTTCAGGCGTTTAGAAGTTATGGTGGAATAAAGAAACAGAAAACATACATAGATGAACCCTGAACACATTACACTCCTTTTTTGTTCGGCAGTCGTGTAAAAAGGTTATAATTTACTTATAGAAATGAGACCCAGCTAGAGAGATGCGCTCTTTGACACTGATTTGACAAGACATGTAACTCAATTTCACCAAAATGGAGACTTTCTGTACTCCATATTGCGAGGAATGTATAGTGATTATGTTATCTGTGTAACGGAGGGACTATTCTCTATTTCGAGGCAAATCGTAAAACAAATGAGAATTCGGGACATCCTCAGGGACTGCATCCGTGGCTTTCGTCATTCTGGAGGGACGGTCCCAGATCGCATTATATTTTAACATCACGTCGGTCGTCGGTCCTGCCTGATACAGGGAAATGAATGACTGGATCGAGGCAAGGGATACAAACCGACATCACGCGAACTGGATTAGTAAAGTAGATGAAATTATACACATACATGATGTTCGTTTGTTTGGTTGTTTCTACTCTTTATTGTGAAATTTCACAATGGGCGGATTTATTATCATACGATAATCTCTTACAACCAACCTACTATAAAGCGTTTTGATTGATGTGATTGTGTAACGTGTGTAATTGTGCCTTGTTATTGCATTCGATCGACAGGCCTAAAATGCAATTCAGTTAATTTTATCCCAACAGAAAATGGTGAACAAGCCGGGAATCAAACCCATGTTCGTGAGAGCCATAATTTGTGAAACCCATATTTAAGCCGTAGTTATTAAGGAAAAACATTATTTATACTCACTTTCGGATACTCAGTTTTTTTTAAGTAGGTAACAAAAGCAAAAAAAAATCAGATGGCGGTCTTCATTTAGAATAATTTCCTACTCTATAAGCCTCCTAATATTCACAAAAATATATATTTTCTTTTATAATAAAAGTGAATATATAACAAAAATATCAACATCTACATTCCGTTTCTTTATTTTCTTGTTTTTTTATATAAAGAAATTATTTTCGAAAGTCATACGAGAAGCAGTAGGTATACAAAACGGCATTATATTCTATATTTACATGAATACTTCCCGGAAGAATATTAGTGTATCTCATATACATACACTATAAAAAAATATATTTAGACAAGTTACAATATAATAAAATTATATTCATATACGATGGCGGCACTGAAAGTTTCCGCAACTAGATGTGTCAACTACAACAGGCGAACCCGTCACCTCAGGAAGTTTTAACGATTAGTCGTTCTATCTCCCTTGGACTTGGACAAAACAGTCCACCGTCAAGCTCCGCCACATGCCCGTAAGAGGCCAACGCCTTAACCGCGAGATAGCCAGGAGTGTTACCCAGCGGGCTTACACTCACGCCCTTACTTTCAATTGCGACCAGATTACTCCAGTCTCTAGATTGGTTACGAGTTCGAGCTCTCCCTTACGAAGCGGTGAAACGGTGTATACTGAATCTATCGCGGACCACGGCTTCCTGACTCCCCTGACTGTTAGTCAGAGTGCACAATCGATTGGCTTACGCCAGTGCGCAGACCGTTCAGGAGCGCCACAAGGACGCCACAAGTGAAGGACTGCTACAATAAAAGACAATATAAAATCTGCAAATCAGCATCAGAGGAAAAAAAACCGGATTTGGAGAAAAAAACTTCCACAAAAGGTCAGCGCCTCATTCCCGATTATTTCAGCAAATGGCCGCCAAAAAACATCCCTAGCACTGGAAAAAAACTAAGGATCACGGATTACTTCAAGACCAAAAAATCAGACGCCGAACGGATTACTTTTTTATAGATAGGTCTTGTAACAAAGAGCTAAGGGTCAACCAAAACTTTAAATTACTGTATCTAAATATTCAATGCTTAACCCGCTAGGCACTTAACATCCCTTGCGGGATATGTATGGCGGCCGGCTGAAATCCAAACTATCCCATACGGGATATCGCGCTCGCCGCTCAAGAAAATGTCGTTTAAATTTCGAAATGCGATTGTATATTCTATCGAATGATGCCATAATATAGCCAAATATGCAACACTATGAAATTGCTCGATTGCCGCATGCGATGTTAGAAATATGAATTACTACATCCCTTACAAAATCGATGACCTCATTTCTGACGACAGTCGCGAACTGCCCATTCGCGGCGGCGTATAATTCCGCGACGTGTTGTGTTGTGAATTGTTTTGTGTATATAAGTGCAGTGCATACCGGATAAAAGTAAGTAATTTCCATTTTTAAGTAGTTTAGGCCTTAGGATTAAACAATTTACACAGCCCATTTGCTGTTTTTCACGAATTTTCGAAGAAAACACATTGGCAAAACCAAACGGCGAGCGAAATATGGCCGTATTTATTTTGTAATGTTTGTGAAATATTCCGTTATATCGCGAAACATGACGTAATGTCGCTTTAATTTACTAATAAAATAGGTATTGCTTCATTTACATCCTAAGTTATCACATAATTAGGCGTATTTTGAACATTATATGTTGTTTTCTAATATGGCTCGCGAAAATGAAACTTGTTTTGATAATTACTATGAGAGAAAAAAGTGCGATTTTCCGTAGTTTTTCGATGAAATGTGACTCTTTGGAGTATAGTAATTAGTTATTAGACATATAATAAGTCTATGATAAGACAATATAATTGAAAAAATCTAACGAATTTTATATTATGGGCATTCAAAGTTTATTATTAGGTTCGGAAGTCGGAAACTCTCAAAACTTTAGATTTTTCTATAATATCAGACAAAGCTCAAAGTTCTGGTGTGATTTCTAAGAAGAAGTGATGTAGTAATAAAGTTATTTTGAAAGAATTTCATATAAAAAAATACCATAAGTAGTCACAAATTAAAAATTAAAAAATTTTTTTTTTACGAGAATACATACAATTTTTCTTGGCTGAATAAATAAATATTTTTTCCGTATTTTTGTATGCAAATAAGTAAAAAAAAAATATCGCTTTGGTAAAGCATTTAATAAAGAACATAACTGTATTTACAATTTTTGATATTTACAAAAACTGTATTTACAAAAAAATCGAAATGATTTTATAGGCGAGTTTTTTCAGTTTGCCAATTTTGTAATATTTATTCATTATTATCTTAATTGTTTTACGAGATAAGGTTATAATGTTTTATATGTCAAATTTCAATGCGACAATTTTTCTATTTATCTTTTTTTAATCCGATTAGTGGTTTATAAGTTATGATCGTTTTTCTCAAGGCCGTTGACTCGCGTCGATTTTTTGCGCGAATATGTCGCGCGCAAAAGTGATAGGTGAGTTTTTACCTCGCAACGTGAGGGGTTAAGCACAGGGCGTGATGAATTAGAGGTATATCTAAATGAGAAACCGGAAATTAGGATAGTTTGTATCTGCGAACACTGGGTAACAGAAGGATGCAAACTCGAAAGCATTCACGACGAATTTATTCTAGCGACAAAGTACTGTCGAAATGTTTATTCACACGGCGGAGTGGCGATATACATAAAAAAGGATATACCATTTGATGATATAACAAATCACTATAATATATTTCAAAACATTTCAGTAGAACGTCATTTCGAATGCTGTGGAATTAACTTGAAATCAAATGATTTAATTATTCTCTGTATCTATAGGGTACCTAATGGAGACATAGACTTGTTTTTGAATAAATTAAGTATGATTCTGGAAATATTAATCTTCAAAAGGGTAATAATAGCCACAGATCATAATATTAACCTAATGGAAAATAAAAGTAGTGTCAGAAGATTAAAATCAATTCTAGCTCAATATCGCATGGAAATCACAATCAATTCACCAACCCGAGTTACACTTACTACTAGTACGTTGATAGACAACATATTTACAAACTTACCATTACATTTATACGAAAGTAAAATAGAGTCACTCGGAATATCCGATCATGAGGCCATATCCATGAAAATTTTCAATGAAGGTAAAAAAATATTTAAAAAATGTTTTCTAAAAACGCGGAAAAGGATTTTTCCTAATAAATCTCAGTTGGATTTTAATGAACATTTATCAAAATTAGATTGGAATGGAATTTTCGATCAGAACACTGACAAATCTAACTGGTTTTCTAGTTTTTTGAAAACTATAAAAGATGTTTTTGATAATACTTTCAAACATAAAAATGTGAATTTAAAATCAAATTTAAAACTGAAATGGATAACGAAGGGTATTAAAGTGTCATGTAAAAATAAACGAAATGTATATTTTTTATTAAGAAAAAATAAACGGGTCAGAATGCAAGAGACCCCTGTAAACAATATAAAAATAGACTAAAAAAAGTCATAAAGCAGGCACGGAGAATGGCAACAAAAAAATATATCGATGAACAAAAAAATAAAAGTAAAGCAATTTGGAATATTGTAAACCTTAACACAAACAGAAACAACAAACCAAAAGTCAATTTCGAAATATACACGGAGGACAAAATTACAATAAATAATCCTGAACATGTAGCAAATGAATTTAATAAATATTTTGTAAATTATCCAACGAAAATAAACAAGGCTCAATGTAACAATAATGAATTTCGTTTCTACTTATCAAATGCAAGACAAAATCCAAATTCAATATTTATGAAACCCGTCACTAGTAGGGAAATAGAAAATATAGTAAAAAAATTGAACAAGAGTCATTCTGCAGGGACGGATGAAATTCCAATGTTTGTTGTAAATAGGGCAATAGATTACATTAAAAACCCCTTAACGCAGGCTATAAATGCCTCTATAGAAAGTGGTGTTTTTCCCGAAGAGTTAAAATTATCAAAAGTGATTCCACTCTATAAAGCAGGCGCAAGAACTGAAACTGAAAATTTTAGACCAATTGCAATTTTGTCTTCTTTCTCAAAAATCATAGAGACTATAATTAAAAATAGATTAATTGCGTTTTTTGATGCAAACAATATTCTTAGTGAAAGACAATTTGGATATAGACGAAACAAGTCCACTACTAAAGCTATCGAGGATTTCATATCTTATATAAATGACAAACTAATGGACAAGTACTACACCTTAGGTATTTTTTGCGATTTGAGTAAGGCATTTGATTGCGTTAGGCATGATATTTTACTAAACAAACTAAATCATTATGGAGTCAGGGGAGACTGCTTAAAATGGTTTGATTCATATTTAACAAATAGAACGCAAATCGTGGAAATTACACAATGTCAAAATCAAAACATTACAAAACACTGTTCGATCCCTTTAACTAATAAACTTGGAGTCCCGCAGGGTTCCATTTTGGGCCCTATTCTATTTTTAGTATATGTAAATGATTTACCAATGTATTTCAACGATATAAATGTAACGATGTTTGCTGACGACACTAGTTTAATTGTTGCCGGTAAAGATATGGAAGAATTATTGATTAACGTTAAAATTAATCTATTCAAACTAAATAGTTGGTTTGAGAGCAACAACCTCACACTAAATGCGTCTAAAAGTAACTTCATACATTTTACAAATCATCGAAATCGGAATAAAGGTTCGCCAATAATACTTTCAATAAATAACACTGCCATTCCTCAAACTCATTGTACTAGATTTTTAGGTGTTCATGTCGACGAACTTTTAAAATGGAACTTTCACTGTGAAAACCTCGAAAGTAGGTTAAGTCGGGCATGTTATGCTTTAAGTATTGTAAGAAGGTCTTTGGATGAATTGCAAACAAGAAATGTTTATTTCAGCTATATTGAAGCTATCCTAAGTTATGCCATTACGATCTGGGGAAATTGTTATGCTTGTCATAGGGAACCCATATTTATACTCCAAAAGAGAGCAGTGCGAATAATTGCAAAGGTGAAAAGGGAAGAGTCATGTCGACCCATTTTTAAAAGGCTAAGAATCCTCACCTTAACCTCACTCTATCTCTTTAAGTTACTAACTGAGTTTTTTAAGAATAAAGAAACACATTATAAAAAGTTTTCAGATACACATACTAAAAATACGAGAAATAAATTAAACATTTTTATACCATGTATTAAACTAAACACAGCAAGGCAAGACAAAAAATACTCAGGGCCATATTACTTTAACAGGCTACCAGAAAGTTTAAAAACTATTCAAGTGGAAAGCTTATTCAAAAAGTTACTTAAAGAATTCTTATTAGACAAAGCTTTTTACTCGATCGATGAGTTTGTTAATTTTAAATAAATTTCAAATTTTTTGGTCATTTTTTTGACAATTTTAAGTAGCATTTTTTAATTATTCTGACTTTTTCTGATTTTAATTTCTTGATTATTTTTATCAATTATTTTAATTTGTGGTTTTAGTAAATAAATCTTAAAAATGATTTGGATGCCCTAAAAGCAATAATGAAGTAACTGTATGTACGTGGTGATAAATTTAAATATTGTAAAAACGAACTAATATACTGTAATTTAAATGTACCTAAATATTAAGTTTCTACAATCTGTTAAGATTTTTTTGGAAAAAAAATAAATTGAAAAAAAAAAAAAAAAAAAAAAAAATTGAAAGGTTGATTCCTAGGGGAAACTAGCCCTAAAGCCAGAGTCCTACCCAGGCTCGCACTTCATGAGTGGAGGCCGCCGTATGGGTGTTGATCACACGTGAGTGTGATCAACCCTGAACAGAATGGGTCTTCGTGGCCAACTCAGCAAAAGCCCCTTAGCTCCCAAAGTTTCCTCAATGAAAGTTTCCGCAATGAAATAGGAAAAAATATTTTTTTTCTTTATTGTAATGAATGAAAAAATCATTATAATGAATGGCAAAATATAAGTAATTGTTTCTCAAATTAATATCCGTGAGCGTCAATACAGTTTTCAAACGTATGAACCATAAAACATTTATTTTATATCTCTGTGGTGATCTCGGATATTCTGTGGTGATCTCGGATGTTTTTCATATTCTTCGACAGCCTAATGAAAATCGTTGACCGCGTAATTGGTTCTTAATTTTTGGGAACGAGAAGAAGTCACGAAGTGCTAAGGAGGATGGCTCGTGCGTTCTACGTTTTCGTCTTCAAAAATTCGTTGGTCTGTAGCCGTGTGAGAGCTGGCATTTCACGGTGCAATAAAATGCGGAGTTGTAATTGCTTTTATGGAGTTGGTCAATAACTTCCGGCAAGCAAACGATGGTGCACCAACCGGAATTTCGGGTAAGATATGGTGCACGACCCAAAGCAACAGAAGGCAAGTGTCCAGTTTTCCTAAAAAAAAAGAAGCGACCATCCGCTTCGTGGCACTTTGCACGCGCGCCGCTTTGGTTGGGTTCGGCTCTTCTTGAAAGACCCAAATGGTCGATTTCTGCTTCGTTTCGGGGTCGTAGCTGTACATCCGTGTATCACCTGTTAGTATATTCCGCGCCAAATTTGACGCCCATTCGTTGAATCTAGTAAGTATGGCATTGCACTAAGTGAAGCGTACTATTTTTTTAGCCTTAGTCAAATTGTGTGGGATCCACCGCGAGCACAGCTCTCTCATAGCCAAATATTTGTGTAGGATTGATTGTACTTGACTCATAATTATGCCTAAGGGTGCCCGAGTCGTTGGTAGGTCACATGCTTGTCTATTTCGAGCATACGGCGCACTGCATCGGGCGATCCACACGAAATTCATTACTGAGATTACACGACCGCGTTTGAATTCTGAAAACCAGCCATACATTGTCGTATTTCTTGGTGCTTCATCACCAAAAGCAGTTGAAAGCCGAGCAAGGCTCTGCTGAACTGACAAATTACACTTAAAATTGTAGAAAATCATACAGTGAAAACTTTCAAGGGTTATTAAATCAATCGTAATATACTCACCCGATTAAAGCGACGTCACAATTTATTTAGGAATTTATTTATTTAAGAATTATTTACTATAAAACATTGATTTGCTTACAAAAATAATAGGAACCGAATGGCAAAACCTTAACCTTTTGCTTATTTGATGGGACATAGCCCGTTCTAGGGTGGACAGGAGAAATAACAAAATAAGTAACAGCTAGATGAAACAAACTTGATCCCACAGCCAAAGAGTTCCATTTTCAAATGTTCTAATAATTTTTAAATTGTTTATGCAAGTGGCCACTTCCGGACACTTTCAGTGTGATCTATGTATAAATTCGAAAAATCATACCTTAGTAGGAGTTCACACAGAATATTGGTTACGCCTACCTGAAACAAAAAACAAATATACATTTAAAAATCAACGTGCTTCACTCGAATACAGTTTTACATATAATTTTTGTACATCGCAAGGTCAATTGATAGGATTTTTTTATTTCACATTCATATATACACAAATTCGGACATTTTTTCATTTTAAATTACACATGCTGGTGATAAACCCATGACCTATATTATCGGACAGATTGCACTGGGGAGACTATGTATGCGGATGACTCGAGAAGTCATTATTTTTTGGTGAGATTATGACTGTCGTCAAACTGGTAAATATCCGAAAAACTGAAAGACATGCAAGTTACCATTTACAGTTTTTACCGCCCATTTTATGATATGCTGTCGAACGGATAGTAAATCCGTCCGAAGATTTACCTTCCTTCTATTATTGTCTATGTATTTATTTCAAGGAAACCCAAGTCGTTAACACTGTTTACAGTAACTACATTGTCGGCTTCGCTTCGAGCTATTACTGGCATATTTATCGGAAATTCACGACGTCGTTGATAACAATATCGCATGCCCTGATGGTCTAAACTACAAGTACTGCCCAACACTAAGCATAACTGTATAAATACATAGGTATATTCGTAAAAACAATGCACATTTAAAGGATTGCAATATATTTGTATAATATCTTGTATAGATATAATACATATTTGGCCTTTGCGATATTTTATTCAAATTAAAAAATATATATTCACAAAAGGAAATTAGGTTATTTTCAACGATGTCTTACGTCTATCCTAATTAGGTAATGTTTAAGGTAGATTATTGTTTTTTATTTTTATATTGTATGTATTTATTTTCGATTTATTTATATATTACGATACATGATAAACATTTGTTCTTTATTAATTTTAACAACATGGTTATAATTTCAATGAAAGAGTTAAAGTAGGCTAGTATTAAACCATGAAACCCGGGTGTTCTTTTTATATAAAAAATATTCGCTTGTTGTTTTATAAAGGAAACTTAGGGTCAAAAATTTTGTTTCAATAATATAAATTTAATTAATCGAAATATTTACCCTATTATATAATATCGACGCTTGAAAGGCAAACGTGATTAAGCGACATTAAGTAAACTTAACAGGAAAGTGATTGAAAATAAAAATATTTTAGATAGTGATTTTAAATTCACATAATTGTTGGATTGAAATGATTATAAATATTTTTCAAATAATTTCGAACGGCGTAAGCAATAATCGGCATAAGAACATGTTTTTATAAGAATTATGTACCTAACTATAAGTTCATGCTGTTGCTTACCTAAATAAATAAAATAAAAAAAATTAAAAAAAAAAATTAATAGACATAGAAATATAATGTTTATAGCTATCCAAAATATTATAATAAAGTCACCTAAATATTTAAGGTTTAAATCACTTTCTTGTAAATATTACTCAATGTCGCTTAGTCAGTTTTGCCTTTTAAGCGTCGATATGTAGTACTGCCATTTTACTAGGGGTTATTTAAATGGTTAATACATCTGCAGTAAAACTCGTAGACAGGAAGCAATAAATACACTGACGTTGTTTTTACTGCCTCTTCTGATTAGATTGTTTTTTTATGTAAAAATTTATCCAAATTACGAAAAATGTGGGATTCCGTTGAGGCAAGGTTTGGCAAGGACGGTAGGTCACGAAGAGTCTCCAGTCGCTACTCCTGCAACTTTGTGACTGTTTCCTGTGAAGTGTGTGGTCGTGTGAATTCGTGCAGAAGCAGTGGCAGAGAGCGATTGACCAGGATCGGCTATCTAACCACGAGCCTTTCTATCACCTGTTAATATTTGTCTTTAGTTAGCTCTATATTTAGCTATTAATGTGTATTTATGAGGCTCCTGAATAATTTACTAATATTTTTTTACATTTTTTTAAACTAAATGGCAAATCTATCTTATTATGGGTATTTACCTCGTTAGGTGGGGTTAGAGATTATAAATATTAGGCAATTTGTTGCTGACCCTGCAAAATGGCTTCATTTAATTTGATTTTTGGTAACACTTACTGACAGTACGCATATGCGTTAACTGTTGTGCTAGAACATAAGAGTCTGTAATGGATAACTGCGGCACAGTCCTTCCCATTCAAAAATAACCAGAGTTTACCTTTTCCACGATTGCACACACGAAAATATGCGAGCCATAACAGACGCTAGAAAAACTAATAATTAACAGTTTTTTTTTTATTTTTTTTAATTTTATTATTTTTAAGGAAACATACAGCTGTTACAATAAATTAGTTACAGAATTATTAAGTAAAAAAAATAAAGCTAATTACATGTTTCCACTTAAACAATAAAATAATAACATGGCTTTTAAAAATAATAACATGGCTTTGAATAATAAATTACTCCGAACTTAACTGTTTCAAAGGAGCCAATGTGAGTAAAACAGAATTTATATAATATCATTAATTATATAGTGTATGATATTTACAGAATTTATATAATATCATTAATTATATAGTGTATATAGTGTATGCAATGATATTATCCACAAATATATCCAGAACGTTTCTAATATTAAAAATAAAAACCTTGACTAACCTTCTTATTATCCTTGACTATTGTTATAAAAAAATCTAATTATTTAATTATGATTTCTAACATTTAATTAATATTAATATGACTATTTAACATGTTATTTAATTTCACATGATTATCTATTTTCTGTAATCTATTTTAATTTGTTTATTTTTTGTATTCTGTTTTAATTTTTTCCTATTATTATTATTAGTTAGTTATTATAACGTATAACTAATTTATTTAGCTTATGGTACTGAAATTGTATAATTATTTTTTTATTATTAACTGACGTATTGACGAATATCTGTACATAAAAAGCGAAAGAGCTCGCTGCCTTGGAATATGTCTTGGCACTTAGTTGGGCGGCAGCAGTTCACCTGTACTTAATGCTTATATCGGCCGTTTTTTTATGAATAAATGTAATAATTATTATTAGATTAGTAAGACAAATATGCTTTGTAATGTGTTGACTAATTATTTAAACAAGTAAGTATCTAATAATTTCGCGCATAATATCAATGCCTTGCTCCTCCTATAAATATCATTCAGCACGTAGCTTTAAATAGAGACGATTTTTAAAAAGCACGCCCGCTCAATGCTCGAGCGCTTCAGAGAATAGCTGAGTGTAGTATATTATATAAGTATATGAGACAGTGCGCACAGCATCTGAAATCGACTCCAATAAGAGCGAAAAGAGTGCAAAAGTAGACTTCCCGCTCAGGCGGCTGGCTGCGGCCAGACGTCGACGTCGCAGCGTCTGCTGTGCGTTGTCAAATAAAAAACAAAACGCAAGGCAAGTCAAGATGAGGCAGGCACCGCCAACCATTCATCATCAAAAAGTACCATTAGTCGTGTACTGTCAGAGAAGCATAAAAGCCTAGCTTCCCTAACTCTAAGAAGAGCCAAAGTATATTATTAAATAAAAACATCCCATGCTAAATGCCCGTCAAACTTTAAATTCGCGCGATTATTAAAAAAAGTGTACAATACGGCGCGTCGCTAGCGGTCGTATCGATGCAATGCGAGCGAGCAAACGTAACCTCTATAGGCTCGAGTCGTAAGCCTCTGATTCTCGTAGCACGGAGCAAGCGAGAGCCCTCTATTGCCTTTTTCGTATTACTTGTCTCCCTTCATCTAGTTGGCTTTCATTGGGCTCCTGCCTAAGGAAATCTGTAGGAGAAATCCAACACAAACGTACAGATGTCAGTCGGTACGTATAGGCTCTTAGCAGGAAACTTTATACTAAGCACAACTGCGTAGCCTCAGATCGGTATATGTCAACGCGCCGCGATTCAGGTTATTTTGCCCTGGTCGAATCTATTATAGCTTATGGAATCACAACCTACGGCAACACATTTAAAACTTATATATCCCGCATCACATCTCTACAACATCGTATTTTAAAAATAATAGTTCCAAACAAGATTCGAAACAAATTTAGAAACGACCAGATAGGACTTTTCAAGTATTGTGACATATTACCAGCTAATGCATTATTTATTTATAGACTGACAGTTCAATATTTCGAGACTGACGAGTTCCGAAATTATGTCCAACATAAACACAGCACTAGACAGATACAAAATGAACGGCTACTCGTCCCTCCTTTTCGTAACCTTTATGGCAAAAGAAGATTGAATTGGCTAATCCCTCATTTATTCAACAAAATTCCTTTTAAATTAAAAAAAAAAAAAATGTACAAAAAAACAAAAAAAAGAATTAAAAATAGTTAGCTTTAAAATAAGTGAAAGTGAAACACAAGTGTGAATGATACGAATAATATTCATGTTTTTATTTTATTAGCATTAAGTACGTTATTTTTTTTATATAAATATTTTCAAGGGGGTGGCTTTCTGTCCCGACTAATCCTTATCAATATAGCAGATAATGCAGCAGATATATTATTAAATGGTCAAAATGGCCACTAAAGTTGCACTGAAAGTCACCCTATCATAATCTCCAGCAGGTAAGCCTTAGGCTTGGCTGGATTTTATACTAAGCTGTATTGTAAAAAAAGGTTATTAAATTAAAAAAAAAAAATTAAAAAATTATATGATTATAATACACTCGTATCTGTTATAGCTTATTATTAATTAAAAATATCTGACAGAGACAGTATTCCTCCAGTGTGCTAATGTAAATAATCAAAGCCAAACCTCGCAAAATGAAGAATGTAAGTATTTGCGGCTCAAGCCGTTATCAAGATATATAAAGGCTCAAGTCGTTGTCAAGCTATAATGACAACGGCTTAAGCCGAAATATTGCAAATGAATCATTATTCATTGATCACCAGTTTTTAAGAGTCACTAAGTACTTTTATTCCAGAATTCATTGCTTGTCATATTTAAACAAGTAAATATATTAAAAAGAATAAACAACACGACTGCCATTACAGAAAGTGAACTATGGTAGTTATGATTATTTTAATTATGGTTTTTTAATGAAATATGAGTAGTTTATTATATATCCATATAAATAGATGTATATTAACGGAATGTACTCAATCAGACCTTTCATTTGACATTAACCACGATATATTTATGTTAATTTATTGACGTTTGGACATTTAGACAACATTTATTTAATATTTGGACAGTTAAGGTATACCACTCGGAATGACATAACGGTTCTAACAATACAAAACACTTCTAAATCGGTCGAGGTGTTTAGAAGTTATGGTAGAATAAAGAAACAGAAAACATAGATAGATGATCCCTGAACACATTGATCACATATCAACATTTCGCAGGCAAATATAGTGGCTTTCCATTAGACGATGTCGGAATTTTCACATACTCGCCCTACTCTTTCGTGTACTACAGTCAAGGAGGCCTAGTAATTTGTTAAATCTCTTCTCACCGCTTTCATCCCATCGCCTTCCATTGCGCTCTCAGGAAAATCTATTACCGGCTATACCTAGGCATTCATCAACTTTCATGTCCAGGCCTTTCGCAGTGCAGGCGGCCCTACTCTGGAATTCCGTGCCTTTTCCCATTAGACAACTTGAAAACCTGAACGGGTTTAAAAAATCTCTAAAGAGCCATTTACTCAACTCGTGAATAAACTCTTCCCTCCCGCCTACTTTGCTTGCCTATATATTCCGTTCCTCCCTTTGATATCGAGTTGACCTTCGTTAATAATTACTGTTTTATATTCTTTATGGTGATGATTACTTAAATGTATTCATTTATGACTCTTTTTATACATCAATTTACCCACATCAACCTTTAGCCCAGTATACCAGACAGTAGCTTCTCTTAGAACAAAATTGAAATCGAAGCAAGTGACGTCAGGAATCTTAAGGGCTACCACAATTCGTAATATGATTACTCGTCTTCTTCTTGAAGCATCGTCCCAGCCACATTTACGGTGCCCCGGCGACGCAGATGCTATTATGCTACCGATTTGTTCTGAGAATACCATATGGCGTCGACTCGTAAATCTCCACAATAAAGTAATAGTAAGAGCGGACACAAACTGTGCCCCACAACGGCCCAACTATGGGCCTAAGGACGCGACATGACTTACCCCCGGCCCACATCCGTCGCACCCTCTCCCCGCATTGCCTTGTAGCTCTTGAGTGACCTTACTGGGTGTTATTATACTGTGCCTTTAGTCACAATAACCCTGGCGGTATGGCCGGAAGATATTGCCACTTGGGAATAGGCCCACCACATTGTACTCTTTCGTGTGTGCAGTAAAGCTTTTCACACAAATATTACACTCCTTCTTTGTTAGGCAGTCGTGTAATAAGGGAAACAAGACGAGCGGCTACCCTAAAGTAAAAATTAAAGATTTAATGAAACGGATTTCTCACCGTCAAGTACTTCATGATACGTTCCTCTTTTGTAGTAAAAGAATGACTATTATTCGTGGAAAACGTTGGCAACCCCTGGCGCCAGGAGCCTGTGCGCTCAGTATGTCATTAGGCTGACAATGGCGCGTATTTCAGAATACGACTTTCCATTTCGAAAACTATACTAGCTGTTCCACTTTCGTATCTATAATTATAGTATTTAAAGGCAGAGGGCTTTATTTAAATGTGACACGTTATTAAGAACAACATCCGTTCCGTGAATAAAGAAGAGGATTGCGTAGCAAATCGGTTTGTTTGTTGAGATTTCGCACGAGTATGTCTGTAATTTGTGTGTTGAAATAAACGTGCAGGAATACGACGATTCTACTCATTCTTCCGGAAAGGAGGGATTTAAAAAGCTTTCATAAAATACGCGGAAAATTCTGTGTTATCCAAATCCACCAGTATTATGGACGGGGAAATTTCCAGGATATACATTTTGAGAGACACTGAATCAAAATCCGGGAATAAATGAAAAAAAATAGATTTGTTTGTATTAGAAAAAATGAAATAAAAGAACTTTTATTTTATTTTATTCGGAAATCCTACAGCGTTATAGACTAATGGGAATAGCATAACATAATTTAGCAAATAAGATAAAAATTAATTTGCCGCATGAAGTTTGTAGCACCCGACGTTTCGGCGATGTTGCAACCGTCGTTGTCTAGGGCAGACTGTCTAAGGTAGACTAGTCTACCCTAGACAATGGCGGTTGCAACATCGCAGAAATATCAGGTGCTACAAACTTAACGTGGCTGTCCTGTGTTAAAATAAGTCCGGCGGCAGGTTTTAAATTACATAATATATCATTCTTGAATTTATTTGAAATTCTATAAAGACTATAAAAATAAATACTTAACGAAAAACGCCAAAAGAATGATAAAAAATCCGTTGAGTCACGCCAAGACTTTCCTGGCAAGTACCCCCCAAGGACTGATTTCATTTGAATATTAATTTCACAAATAAAATCGATAAGCGCCTTCTCTCGGCCGCCGGATGAACCTGGTTGGGTTCCAGTGCGACGCCTCAGGCGGTGCGGTTCGTTTCTCGGCTAAGGGTGGGTTTGAGCTAAGCGTTAACACATGGCATTAATATTTAATTAAAATGTATGGCGGAATTTAAATATTATTAGTGTAACTTGTAATAAGATGTTCCAACCAAATTTTAAGTCTGTAAGTCCAATATTTCGAGAATAATATAGGGTGTTAGTGTGCCCCCGGTGGACGGATTTCAACCACAATCTTTTCAACTTTTCCTATGATAAAGTGATGCCTGCATTCCAAATTTCAGCTCAATCGTGCAAATACGCCGGTACGTATTTGTCGGTAACTATTACACAACAGTCTAATGTGCCGCGCAATACAATGGACTTCATTTGTGTGGCATGTATGGAACAATACTGACGCCACGCATTCTATTGTTAACAGTCTGACCATTTGTTTCGAGTTCTGTATTGCATCCACTGTCTACTGATGAATTTTCAGCTTTTCCAAAACACTTTGAGGTAATAATTAAAATTACACATTTCCTAGTGTACGCCAGCGCCAGGTGTCCCGGAGCCTGGCCTGCTAACTCTACCCCAGCATTCTTTGGCCAAAATACTGTCTAATCTGAAAGTATCAGCTTTTACAACACTCTTGAACTTTTTTGTCGCTGCCTCTTAGCCTAAGACCACTACACCGTGAGCGTCCCACAACCCGGACACCTGGGACGTCACAATGCATCTCTACAGACGCCGACGTATCTATCAGGCGGTAGATAAATAGAAGATACGAAGAAGAAGATTTCACTAGCAAAAGTATTATGGTATTTATTAAACACAAAGGTTTTTAAAAAGTAGAGACGCTAAAGTTGTAGGTGTGAATTTTTTTGCGGTATACGAACGTGATTTTAGAATAGTAATTTGTCTAGTTATGACGAGAGTTTTTCTGTGGATTCCGACCTTTGTAAGTTTTTATTTTCCGAGAATTACTTAAAATATTGACTTTAGGTCTGTCACTTAATCGTTTAACAGATTCACATAGCAGACTTCCTCTTAAACCGATGACGTCATCAAGCTTTATAGAGAAATAATCGTTCATTTACCTTTGACGTGGGATCAAAAAAATTACTACAATTTTCCAAATTATTCGAAGTAAGCATTTTTCATGTTAATGTGATTTAGAGGTCTCATCCCTTTACTTCGAATACTTTTTAAACAGGAAGTCATCATTTGATTTCGATTCGACATTGTAATGTGTGATTAATTTCCGAGGAATATATCTATAAAAAGCATCACTTAAATGACATTTATGAAAAAAACATTCAGGAGTAAAACGGCAAGGACGTGCCCAGGGTAGGGGAGGGGGGAGGGGGGGGCACAGGGGACGTGTCCGCTTCCCCGATTCTTTTAAAATAAAAAATTTACTCGAGAAAAAATGACAATCAGGGAGAACCCGTGACTTATGTACCACTTGGCCTTGCAGCCCTAACTTATGGTCTATTTTCGCTGAAATTATTCATCCATTTTTTAATTACCTCATGTTAAAGAGACGCAAGTCCTTCTGGACTGGGTTTCCTACAAAGTTTTGAGTAATCCATAAAAATACTTCATATAAAAATATATATTTTATAAACATATACAACATAAATTACACTTTCTATAATTTTAGGGATACCTAGACAATTTTTTAACTTTTCTGCTTAGCCTAAAATATAAGACCTAATTATCAATAATTCAATAAGTTCAAAAAATATCTACATTTTTATCAAATACGTCTAAATTTCAATTATCATGATGATGTAAATATGAACCTATGATAATGTTCGAACCTACGCTAACGTTTTTAGTGTTTTACTATTGATGATACGTGGCTGATTCTTAAGGTTTTCACGCATGGGAAAGTTAGTCTGAGTCTTGTCGGAACGTTTATTTACGGCATTCATTAATGCATTAAGAGCGACGCGACGCGTCGCGTCGCGGCGGCGAGCGCGAGCGTCGCATCATCGACGTCATGTGTAAAGCGCGTAGAGCGCGCGCGAGCCGGTTCAGTGATCAGTCAGCTATTTGCCTTGCCTAGTCCGGAAGCCCGCTGCAGTTTACCCTACGTCGTTATGCACATTGCCGTGTCCGATAACGGACGTAGGCGACCACGACTGCGATCTTCACTGTAAGAAAGCCGTTCGACCCGATGTAAGACGACAGCCTAACAAAAAAAAGGTGTAATATGTTTAGGTTCATCTATGTATGTTGTCCGTTTATTTATTCCACCATAACTTTTAAATGCTTCAACCGATTTAGACGTGTGTGTTATTGTTAGAATCGTTCATTTTGAGTGTCATAGCGTACTGTCCAAATATTAGGAAAGTAGTTGTTTAAATGGCCAAATGCCAATAAATTAAAATAAATATATCAAGTTTAGTGTCCAATTAAAAATTCTGATTCAGTACATTCAGTACACGGAAATATATATGTATCTATATAGATACATACACAAACCACAAATACTTCATTAAAAAACCGTGCTAAAAATAATTATAAATACAATAATTCCCTTTCTGTAACGGCAGTCGTGTTTTTTATTCTTTTTAATTTATTTATTAAATAATATTTACTTGTTAGATGTTCTAGAAACATATCGAAAATGCTTGAGGAAGGAGCAAGTTGGGTCGAGTACGACATTTAAATATTTGACCTGATACCGAAGTTCCTCCAATCATGACAACAGGTTCATTTCAACAGCTAATCATTTCCAGTGTTATTAATAAACCCAGACTAAATCCTATTCCGGGCGTAATCCTCGGAATAAACGAAAGTGCCATTAATAAATCTGGAATAGCACTATTCCGTCGCTATTACTACTAGACTATCTCCTGTCATTTTAGTCCGAGGTGTGAGGTGGAATAGTGCAGGAATAGCGGTGAACAGTTGCGTGTTTTGCGACATACCAGCGATTTGTTCAGATTTTGCGTTAGTTATTCGTGATATTTCGTGAGAAAATGGATGAAATTAATTATTTTCGTACCGTCAACGTTTGCGCATTTTTAGGCTCCAAAAGCCGAAATTTTACAAAAGGCGCTTCGACCCATAATATGTCAAATTGCCGGATTAGGAATTTCGCAAAAAGTATCGTTTCTGGAAGGTGAGTATTCTAAAAATTGTGAATATGGTACGTCCTGAAGTTCGAGGCGACAAAAAAGGTGGATACGTGAAGCCCGAGCTGCAAGTCGCCGCGGCAATCAGTTGGTTGTAATAAGGTTAGTTTCTCTGTAATTTATTTCTTTCTATATATTTTTATACTTTATAGTAATATGTTATTGCGTTTTACTTTCAGATTCAAGCTTAATGCGCAAACCTAGGTTATCGACTGTATCCCAAGAGTCGGCGGAGAAGCTGGACAAAACTATGTCAATCGATAAAACTATTTTTTGATCAACAAGGTTATGGTTGCCCTTAATAATAAATAAAGAATTAGTAAGTGCATAAATATTCTTTCATTTTACTTATTAAAACCAAGCAGCCGACACAACAGAGGTATTGCGAATTGAGGTTATGTCGCAGTTCGAATGACAGCTGAGACCTAAGTCTAGCCAAGTTGACAACATAACGAACCGAATATGGCAGTGTTACTATATGGAAAAAAATGTTTTTACTCTAATCCGCCGACTAACTAGTCTAGGTTTAAAGCTGGTTTATTAATACCATTGCTTTAATACCCGAATTAAGAGATAATACGCGGACTTAGTATTCCGACGATAGTCTGCCGATTAAGGAAATCTATTTAATAACACTGTTCAAGATCATCGCTTGGGTTTTATTCGGGGAGAAGAAGAGTTTATTACTTTCCCGACCGACCAACCAGGAGGGAAAGTATTGTGAACGCGCCTTAATTGTTTTTGCGAGATGAAGTCGGGGATATTTATTTTGAGCCCCCTGAGACGATTAAGACCATTTGCAGGTTGAAGTCCGTCTGTGTGTCTGTCTATTTCTCTGTATGTATTCATTCCTTCGCGATAGCGCCCAAACGCTTAATCCGAGTGAGCTGAAATTTGGTATGCAGGCAATATTTTCTCATGGCAAGAACTGAAAAGTTGTTGTTGAAATCGGTCCACCAGTGGAGGGTCATATGTATATCAATATCGAAATATTGGACTTAGAGACTTGAAATTTGGTTCACAGATACTTTGTTGGGCCGAAATCACGTGAAATTTTGGTTGGAATATCTCATATACATATATATCACATACGTTTATATATCTCACATACGTTTTAATCAAATATTCCGCCGAGCCGCCCGAGGCAAGCCGAGAAACGAACCGCGCCGCCCGGGGCGGTTGTAACGAAGCACAACCGGGTTCGGCCGCCACCCGAGAGACGCTCATCGATTTTATTTGTGAAATTAATATTCAGATGAAATCAGTTCTTGGCTACTTGGCTTATACTCCCGAGAAAGTCTTTGGTGACCCAACCGATTTCTATACTCCTCGTGTGGATTACAATTTGCGACTGGGTTGTGTGTGCTGTGCACGCCACTGCGATAACACCATTGTACTAGCAAATAGCAACGGGCTCCCGAACTAAACGCGCCTCTTCCCGTTCATCGCATTGCAAGGATGTACAATAGAATTGATTTGCAAGTTGATTGCGTAATGCTGGCGCCGCTCATTGCATCGGTAGTGTCGACGTCAAAACAAAGATTACCGATTAGCCACGATTGAAATACGCGAGCGAACTATTACTAAATTAACATAATATTATAGTGAGGCATATAATAAGCGATATTGTTTGTAATGAGAGTTGCGTGGAAAAATATAGCGGATTAATGCGATTAAAAAGTCCACAGAGAGTTGCGAAATAAAGAAGATTTTGCCTCCGGCTTCGCGCACGGTGATATTATACTTCGGTAAAGCAGGTTGTTTATCTCACCCATCATATTATTATGTATTATTATTGGTCTTTGCCTACGACATTTAAAAGGAAATTAAAGACCATAATGTATATGCATATATCTCTTTTACGTATGTTCGTTACTTCCATCAATTATTGGCTATATATATAGTAAATAAAGCATTAACAAGATCGAGATATAGAAAATGTCGTACAGGTCGAAGATAAACGGAAACATTATGAATGTTCGTAGTTCTCAAAATCTAAAGCAATGACTATTTAAAAAAAAAACTAAATGTGACTTAATGGCGATGAATCGATTGGTGCATGTTTTAATATATTGCGTCCAGTAGTTAGCGAGTTGTAGAATAAAACCAAAGACTGCTAAGGCCAAAAGCGAGACTATTCGATTTAAACTGCGTATATTCTATTATAAATACATATAAACTTAATATAAGCGGTATTTAGTACGTAAGTAGCTCTATAGAGTGGAGTATATAAAAAACATATACCAATATAACCTCTAGGGTTACAGGTACTGAGCGAATTGGATTCGTCTGTAATGCTCTTGAATATTATTTGAAACAAATAAATAAATAAATAAAGGTAAACAACAAAGAAAATTGCACAATTGCACAAAAAAAAATCAACCCATATCAGCGTGCAGCAGAAATATCACAGCGTTCGTTATACAAGCTGCGGTAGAAATAACTCCAGATTTGGGAAGCTAATAAAAACCAAACCAAGTAAGGTAGAGAAAAAATATTACTGTATACATACATGGTGTCCACAAGGAAGGTTCAATACTTTATTTTTGTATAACTTATTAAAAAGTTAAAAACATGGTTTAAGAGCCCTATCACATATTTTTTCCAGAAAGGCAAGAAAAGTGGATTTTGGCGTTCTAATTCCAAGAAATGAAGAGATTTCTACAAACTTTAATTACTGAATTACCTGGACCATTTCTTGATGTTGACCATAGCGGCCTTTAATTTTAGATATAACGAATATTATTTACTTATTCAGCCCATTTTCCGAAAGTCGTTATTCGTAAAACGCTCGGAAGGCAAACTTTGAGCTCCTTAATACAGTAATATCACTACAACGAAAACCGTATACTATTTTTTTTTATGTCCGTCATGTATTCTTGATGTACACTACGGCTTTATTTTTTCGTTTTTTGACCACATATCCAAGGTATACATTACTTACAATTACACAAAATTAAAAAAAAATCTTCCTGTATCATTCTAATTTTCTCAGAAATAAAATAAGATTCTTATATAATACTTATACTATATTAAATTTCACTCTTTTAGCAATACGACATAATATAAATTATTGTCATTAGAAAGGAGAAAACACTGCAAAAAACAATTAGAAATTGTGTATATATTTGCTTGCGCAAGAGAAGAGCGCTCAGTGCCGCGGTTTTCTCCCAGGGTTGAATAGTTATTTATTTATTTATTTATTTATTTATCCTATCTTTTATAGTTACATCCAAAAAAAATGCGTTCATTTTTTCAACTCATTTTAAAAGAATACCTACGCTATTTTGTAATAAGGCTCTTAATGCTGATGTGTTTTTAATAAATATTGTGAATTACGTATGAGAGCCAAGTCATCTAATTTTCCGCCTTTGCTAGCCTCGCAAATGTGGGCTCTTGTTATAACATTTTTACACGCTTTTATTTACCTTGCGATGTATGTTAGTTAGTATGTATGTATGTTTGTTAAGGTCAAATCTTGCAACTGAATTAGAACCACTTCCTATTATCCCATGATGTTGAAATTTTACACGTTGGTTCAATTTCGATGACAAAGTATTTTTATGGTGAGCATGACCGGATTCTACAACCAGGATCGGCTCCCGACGAGGCTACTCTTCCAAGGTCAACAGCACACTAACACACAATTTTGTATTCGCATTCAATTATGATAGGCTGTTTTAACCTATCATAATTTCACCATGACATGTCTGCTGCACCCAGGGTTGGCTCCCGACGAGGGGACTCCTCAACCCCGTTCTAAGTTTCACCATGATAGGGCTGTTGCACCCAGGGTTGGCTTTCTACGAGAGGACTCTTTACAGTCAATAGCACAGCAACGAAATTTTATATACGAATTCAATTATGATCGCCCGTTCTAAGTTTAACATGCACCCCAGGGTTGGCTTTCAACGAGAGGACTCGTGAACGGTCGCTATTAAAAGACGTTAGTTTAGCGAATATTTTTCCATAATAAATTTTTTTACGTCCATATTTCACGACTGCGAAATACGAACTGTCTAAATTCCTGTTTTCCAAAATGGCGACCAAACAAAGTAGAAACTTTCCCGGCGTTTCTCCGGTATAAACCAATTTTAAAACAATGAGTTAAAAAAATACATCACTAAGGTGGCAACCTATATTATCGACAAATTGATTGCGCCTCTCCCCTCCCTTCGGGCGATAATGGGTGCAGTGCAATTGGGCCATAACGATCTATTGTTTATAGGGTCGGCCCAATTCACGGGTCAGCACTAATCCGGAAGCCTCCAAGTAGAAGTTCGAGCCCAGATAGGATTCTGTGCCCTGGGGTTAGTTTCCCATGGGAATCCTTCTTTGGGCGCTCCTGAACGCTTTGCGCACCGTGCGGCGCCAGCCAATCGACTGTGCATTCCGACTGATATTCAGGGTTGTCTAGAGATGACTTTGTTTCCTAAGAAGCGGGGGTGGATGTTGACCTGTCGTCTTACACTCTTGAAACGACCATTTGGCTCTCTGAACCCTGAGCAAAAGCCGGGCAAATGATGCCATTGGTCCGCGATAGATTCAAACTAAATCACCGCTGAACATTCGGCAGGTAGACGACCGCGCAAGCGACCTCGAACCCGTAACCAGTCGGGAGGACGGAGGTATCCTGATGGTTAAATTCAGACGGAGATATCCTGCCAAAACTGGTAGTCAGGGGGCGAGGTGAATGCTGCTTTACCTTGCCAGTGCCTCGCCGTGGGGCGTTGTTGGATGGTAGGTTTTTACTCGTCCTCAAGTCTTCTACGTTCACCTCACGGGAGACAGAATGATAATTATCGTTAAAACTTCCTGGGGTGACGGGTTCGCACGTTTCAGTTGACACCTCCAACTGCACCCCTCCCATAGTTTTCCATGGCCCCGCAGAACATTTCATTCTTCCTGGGTTATCGCTTCCTTGATGCTTCCAAATCTAATGCAAGACAAGACAAGAACTAGGCTTTAAAATAGCTCCAGTTAATTTAAACATTGGTCAAATCTAGCGAACGCGGCGTATACGATAGACACTATGCGCCGTTATCGGCAAACCATCCTTATTAATGAACTTATCAGAAACAAAAGCGCGGTACTGTTCCAAACGCACCATGGTGTGAACTAAAAACGGCATGGTCATAGCTGTCTAAACATATTCCTTCCGCTGCTGAACACCCTTCCCACCCTTACCTACGATTTTTCCAAATCAGGAAGATCTTCCGGCCGCACCTTTGTATACTATTAATATTTCTAGAGATATAAATAAAATATTACAAAGGCCGATTGATCGTTGATGTTAAAAATGTAGCCAAAATAAGATCAAATAAGTTGTAATATGAGGGTAGATTCACTGTGATAAAAGAGGGTTGCTAAAAAAACCTTTCAAGAATATTAAAAATACCCGACACGTAGGTAAACAAATTGTATCAATAGATATTTTGCTATACGTCTGTATGTATGTGACGTCACTGAATTGATCAAATATAGGGATAAATGCCAAACAGGCATCTATCCCTATATCTGAAGCGAAGGCAAAGGGTTTATTATGCTTGACGCCGGAGCGCAAGTTCAAACGGTACAAGGAAAGTTTTGCAATACAACTCTGTTTATCTAATTTTTTCAAAGTAATTTCCTATATATTCATTAACCCCTCTCCATACTCCGAAACCAATCTTTAAACCAGTTCTGCCAAGTTCCACTAGGGAGTTAAACACTCGTTGCCCCAAGCCCGCTGAAGGTCCGCATCTCTGGAAAACCGCCTCCCTCTTAGCTTCATTTTCACATGCGGGAGCAGTGCAAAGTCGCAGGGAGCAAGCAATGTCTGAACTGTAGCGAGGGTGCTCGAGAAGTTTTAGTCCTGTCCAGGTGTCCATTCTTGACTTTGGCTGCAGGTTCTTCATACCTAGATCCAATGACTTCAGGCAGGCACTGTTCTGTATACCACTTAGATGTGACTCTCTTCTGTGTGTCCAAAACGACACGTTCCACAATTCCATTCGATTTAAAAAATACAACTATCATTTTCATCTTTAGAGTTTGGGATTTTCTGACAACTACGGGTGTGTCCTCATCATCAAAGACCCAAACTTTGCTTTGAGCCTTGGTCGGGAAATTGTAATATTACAGCCAAAACTCGTCACCTGTTACGATGTTGTTCACATACCGAGATTGTCCCTTATCAAACTTTTTTAGCATCTCCCGGAACCAAGTTACACGTCGTGGCATCTGCTCTTCAATCAGTCGGTGCAGCACCCAGAGAGAACAAAATTTCTTCACGTGCAAATGATCATGCAGAAACGAACGATTTGATGGTGCATTTAGGCCTAAAGTATCCTCTATTTGTTGGTAGGCTACTCGCCTCTCCTCGTCAAGCATTTTTCTCACAGCAGTAACGTTATCCTCCGTAACTGACGTTCCAGCGTGAAATTTTCCCTTTTGAATTCTCTATACCACTTGAACATAATTGTACGATGTGGAGAAACATCAGCTATATACTAGTGCAAGAGTCATTTATTTTAAGCACTGGCCTATGTTTAAACCACGCACGAAGTTATAACGCAAAACTGACCGTATTTCATTTCGTCACCACGATGCCATCGCAAGCACTTTACACTCTTACTGCTAATGAATAACTGAGCCTATCGACCTGACACGGCGGCTACTATGCACGTATGAAGATGTCTCAAAATGCAGCAACCAGCAGCTGCCTGCGACGCATGGTGGGTTACATTGCAAAACTTTCCTAGTACCCTTTGTAGTACCTGGCATCTCTTTTTAACACATAGATATTTTATGTTTAAATGCGCTATCACTGTCTTACGTGGTTTTAGCCACGCCATTCTTGTTACAATTTGTCAGTTCCACTTTTTTAACTTTAAACGTTATTTTTATAATACTAATAACATAAACATACCTAAAAAATATACGAATATTCAGGCGATTCAAGTCACATGCCATATTTTTCGCTATCCGCTAGGGAAAATAGAGCTTTGCTCCATAAAGGCAAACCATTATTTCTGTTATTATATACGATAATATTAAATCTGTAGCATTACTTCTGTATTAACATTGAAAACATTAGTTAAAATACAAATGTAAGTGAAATGTAATACTTAAGATTAGATAAGAATATAATAAATAAATATATGATATCAATTGATATTTATGTCATATTCATTTGAATCAGTTACAGCTAACAACACACTTGACTGTAGGTAATGTCACTATGGTAAGCATCGCAATTCACGCAAAGGATACAGGCCAGACATGAATTACCCGGCGCTTGTGCATGTACATAAGTCACCATACTATGCAATTCAAATAAGACAGCCGCCCAGACATATCGAACAAATCGATCAGCCGACAACGAATAACTTAAAATAAATTATAAGGAAATGTACGTTTCCATTAGGTAAAAAATAAGCGGTCTCTAAGGTGGACTGGCTGATTCATGGCAATTTCCTTATCTGTAAATTCCAAAATATACATATGTTAGGTCAGGTTAGGATATTGGTTAGGTTAGGTTAGGATAGATGCACTACAATGATACCACTGCTAGTAATAGAAAAGATATCGTGGAACTTTTTTTCGATTATTTTAATTCGGTTTATAAAGACTTCTCTGTCAATAATGACTATGATAATGAAATGATGGAGGGTTTAAGTCAAATGATGTACCTATGGCCGAGTTGCAGATATCTGACGCCTCAACATTGTCTTACCTTCATAAAATAGACCCTAGTAAGAAAGCAGAATATGTCACCATTCCTCCATTCTTCATTAAGCAATGTACCCCTACATTATACAGGATGTCCATAAAAGAATGTTACAGTTATTAATTTTAATAGCATCAACTATAAGCGTTGTATAGTGTTGGTTCAACGTCATAATTAAGGAGTAACTCAAACCGTTTCAGATAAGCGCATGTGCGAGTAGTGCTTTGTTGTTTTCTTGATTGCAGCGTCACATACGCAAAATGGCGACTCCTGAGCGTAATTATGAGTAGAAATGGCAATTTTACTATCCTGACTGGAACGAAATGGAAGACCATTACTTTCTAAGTGAGTGAATTTTTCAGTCAGGTAGGAGGTAGTAATGTCGCTTTATTATTATTAAAAATCTTTGCCTAATTAGGGCCGGGCCACACGATGCGGTGTGGCTACGGCGCGGCGCCTGAGCGGTGCCACTGCGGCGTCCTACATACAAATAGCCATGGTATGTCACACGGTGCATTTCGGCGCCGCACCGCACGCAAACCAGTAATATGCGCTGGAGCGGCACCGCTCAGTTATTAAGTGCAGTCGAAGGAGGGTACATGCTTGCCTGTCATTTGCTTTTCACGTATTTTTATTCCAACGAAGAAGATATTGGCATTGACTACCTCATTTCACTAATTATACGTACAATTAACTACAACACTATTCGCCCACTGCGGCGTCGTAGTAACGTTGCGGCGACGCACCGTGCACTGTACGTATGTACGCCTATACGGCGAAATTTTTGCGCACCCCATCGTGTGGACCGGCTCTTTGCCTATCTGGCGGATTGGCATGCTTGCCATGGTGATTTTCATCATCCATACAGTTTCAACGAAGGCCAACAGACGTGAGTCCGAATACGAAGGATGTTTATGGTAAAATTTCATATTCTTTATAAAATCATACAAATCATACAATTTTTTGGCACACTTCTTATTCATTAAGATACGAAAATGTAAGAACTTCGGAAGTACTTTAGCTTTAAATATGAGAATTCGCGACATTGTATAGTTCATGAATTGTATTTTTTTGATCGATAATATTGAAAATGGCAAAAATGTCAGATACGATAGTTGACCATGGGAGGGACGATTTTTCGGTCATAATCAAGCGCCATCTCGACCCTCTGCACGCGCTGTGGTGAATTTCATCAATAAATTTGAGGCTGTTAATTAAATTCAGGACGTTAGGAGAGCGCCTCTCGGATACCAAAACTTAAAAATGTAAAAATCTATTTCCGTTAGTTTTTAACTACGTCAATTTATAAAAATGTTACCTTCAGAATATTTATAATTAAGATATTTAGGTGATGTCAGATATTTAGGTGATGTCAGACATAATTATAATTAAGATATTTAGGTGATGTCAGACACAACAACGTTATGAACTTATAAGATTAAAGCATCTCAGAAAACCCGTAATTATACGGAAAAAATATCCGTTTAGAATAGTGTTTTTTTTTGTATTTTTATTTATATTTTTTCCATATTTTTATTTATAAACTATTTTTGATATACACGTATGCTAGCACCGGTGCATAGTGGGGTTGCGAATTATTGCTCTTTATCAATAAAATAATGGAAATAGCAAAAAAGGTCTCAGGAAATTCCAAAACACTCGAAATTCTGTATTTTATAAATAAAGAGTTTTCTGAGACATGCTTTGATCCAATAAGTATTTTAACGTACTTGCGTTCGACTGTAGCAGCTCACAAATATGGCCAAAGGTGGACATTTTTTAAAATTATTTCTACCAGTGCATTTATTTCAAATTTCATATAATAACAAACCACTCCTCCATCAGCTCTTATTCTTAAATGATGAAAAATAAAACACCCAAAAATATAACCACGACGTCCATCACCCTCCATTCGTCACCGTTCTCAACAATAAAACATTTCACGAAGCAGCATGCAAAAAACTGATATTGTTCTAATTGCGGTACATCGCTCACTTCAAACCTCATTGAGATGGTCGCCGATAGCGCCCCCTAGCGGAAGAAAATTGCAGTAAAGTTTCCCATTGATGCAACATCGGGTGCCAACAGGCATATTATTTTTAAAAAATTTTAGAAGCCGGTTTTAAGACTACATATTGATTTATTTCGTGTTAATCAAAAATATGTATTAGAAAATAAAAACAACTAGAAACATACTAATGAGATGTAATTACCCACGGATTTGGATTATAAAATAAGTTCTGTGATGTGCAAAAAAAATCTGTGATAAAATTCCCAAACTTAATAATGTTTAAACATTAATATATTGACAAGAATAATGTTTCAACATTATTATAATGATAAGAATAATGTTTAAACATTATTCTTATTATATATACATGGAAAATATATACGGTACGGAAACCTCGGTGCATGAGTCAAACTTACACTTAGGGAGACGGAACTGAACGAGAGCGAAGCTTTCCGACGTGGATTATCGGATGGAATCTTGAAAGTCGCTTTTATCTATTTAAAATTGAATTTGGAATCTTCAATCTGTGTTTCTTAAATGGTTTCGATGTTTTACAGTCATTGAATCGATGGCCGTCTACTTTTCTCGCAGTGAGAAAAGGGGTAATGTATGGGGGACGGTGTCAAAGGCGAGTCCAGGAAGACCACAAAACATTTCTTCGTTTTATCGATCCACTAACTATGACGATTGCGTCTGCAGTACTCCGATATTATCTGGACCCGAATTGACTATCAGACAGTAGGTATAGCGTTGCATTTGAGATAGGTACGTTTTGAGTTTTTACTTCGACACTTCCTAGGCAACCTTCTATAATTGGCCGAAAATTTCCGATGTTTGCTTTGAATACAGTGTGTGATCTCTCAGTGTGTGCTCTCCAATTTTAAATACAGCGTATAAATATTAATAGAGAGCATTTCAGTATACTGGGAAAGGTTCATGTCTTTAACTGAGGTTCAAGATGTACAATCGGACTGATAATTACAATTGCAATACTTTTTGCATAACTTTTCTAGAAACCAACGAAACCTACTCCTCTATTTATACTCGTAAGTTAACGTTACATAATTTTAAAAAATGAGGTATGTTTACATTAATACTCGTGTCTAATTATTTCATTCTTATCATACCTATATCTATATTTTCAGATGATCTTCACTTAGTTATGTATGCTTGTCTAATTAGCATCTCAACTGATTTACTTTTAAATATTGTAAGTAACCAATATATATTTCTTTTCCGCATAGTACCAGCGGATATAAAATATAAACGAATGCGACTTAATTACAAATTATGCGTGACATTTATTCGTCTATAAGATGCGCAATATGTCGCAGATAAAGTATTGACCGAATGCCAAATGGAAAGGTCGAGCGATGTGACGCAACAATCTGTCACGTTTATGAACTGTAAAAAAAACTGTAAATCTGGTATTAAATACTCGCCAGACTACGCGTTATAGTGAATTGTTTAATCAATGGATGTTTTTTATTTAGGTGGGTTAACCGTAAAGAGTGGAAGATTATTTTGGTACGATTTATTTATTTTATTTATTTCAAACGTAATATGGAAATACATAGAAATGATCGTCGATTACGTTGAATGCGTGGATTCTGACGTCAGAAATTCGAATATTGAGTAATCAGAACAATTCATCAGACTTCCTGGATTAATAGAGTTTGAAACGAATCCGTAATCCATAGAATTAGGAATTTGATCTACTCACGATAAATATGATGAAGACCAACCGCAGAATAGGAGAAGGCACCTGAAGAAGAAAATTATGTTCCTTCTATTGCCTTTTTTTTTGTTATTATCTAACTGAATATTAATATCAATTCATGGTAGCTAACAATTATCATATTCTCCACAAATCTTCAAAACATTTGATTTTTATATGTATACGAAGGAGGTGCCACGCAAGGAAATAAAGAGAGTGAATACAAAATTTTTAAAAAATAGTCAAAGAGAATATATTTTTTTTTATTAAATATATTTTTTAATTAAATATTTTTTAATTCATACTAAAATATGGTTTAACACTATTTCCGATTCTTCTCAGCATTATTTCTAAATATGTTGTAAAATTCCTCTTCGACATTTTGAACCTCTTATGCTTGGTGATAAGGTGCTCCTTACTTTATTATGCAGCCTTGGTGCTAAAACATGTGAAAATTTTTTTTTTTACCCTCAACAATGGTGTCTTTCGTGGAACATCTTCAAGGCATCAGCCATACAAATACTGACTGCGCCTAAAGCTGCTTAACTTCGGTAGCAAAGACAACCGGTGATTCAACGTGGCTATGGATACTACTAAGGCAGTGCGCATCTTAAGTATTAAATGAGATCTTAACGTGGAGCCTCTCTATGTGGTCTTTGCATGCGGTACCTTGTGGTATTCCGTGTGATTGTGGTACATAATATATTATGGCTTCAGACGCACGTCCAGAATGACAAATTCGGGAAATAATACATTAGAAGGAAATCGAAAGCCTTTTATGCTAATAATCCTTATTACAAATTTGAAGCCTTGATAAGGGGATCGATCAAGTACAGTGCGCGTTGCCCACCTCATGCAGTAATCCCATAAGCAATGAATCCCAAAAGCTATTATCAGGAATGTATTTGTAGGTATTCCTTACATATTTCCTGAAATTAATGATTACTCAGGGTTACTCTAGCTAGACGACTCTAAAAGAAATTACTATCGTAATAGTCGTCGCAAAAATGCCGCCAAATTTACGATCGATTTGAATACATTAAATTGATTGAAAAAGCCGGATTAATAATTATAAAATCGTCCACCTTTTATTTAATTTAAACTAAAAAAAATATTCTAATTATTTCACATACATTTACATAGTTTTGAGATAACGGTCAGGCGTCATATGTTTAACATTCATTTTCGATCCTAATACATCCACTTTTTTTAAATATATCTACATATACAAACAGGTGTCTATAATCACATTTTTATCAGCACGTTTCTAAACGATGACGGACATAACCAGTTCGAATGCCTGGGTATCAAATATACCTGATAGTCATGGACGAAGATGGTAGTCATCTGGCGACCTAGATGGGTATACAATCTAGAGAAAGGAACCCTAGGCCCTTCGGACTGATCCAAATACCCAAAAGAGTCCATTCATACGTAAATTTAAGGGTTTCCTTGGCGGTCGTGTATCTTGTTCGTTTCATTAAGGCGACATAAGACCTCAGAAAAATATCCGAAATGGGCGGACACGCGAATAAATGGGCGGCGTCAATTTTGTAGGGTTTGACCAATAAAAATCCGGCGTTGTAGCATCAGGCACAGAATCCGTGTCCACTCGTGCCGGCGACCGGGCGCATACTAAACTTTTGATCGCAGCGCTAGCATAGAATAAAATTTATTGTCTTTGCGCAGTGGTGGTATAAGGGTGTTAATAGTAAAGCATATTTAGCGTAACTCTCAAAGCGCTCTCACGTTTTAATTAATTGTTATTAATTTAGGGCCTAAATAAAACATGTGGTTAAGCGCGACGCTAGAGAATTAACCAGTCAATATAACGAAGTCACTGCTTACATTATAGGAGTAATCGCTCCTGAAAGTTTTTGAAATCAGTTTAAAGCCCTAATGTCCAAGGCAATGAGCAACTTTTTTGAGTCCAAATTGTAAATTGGTTCGTAATCGAAAGATTCGCTTAGAAACTTTTTTTAATTAATGGTTATATTTTTCAAAATAATACTTTTATGTATATGGATTCAATCATATTGCTATAGAAAAATACCGTATTATAAATAATTTATTGAATAGTTAGAAAGAAAAATAAATAAATTTAAAACGAAAAAAAAAAACTAAATTATGAATATAATCAGAAATAATATTAAAACTAATATTACATAGTAGGAAACTTACAAGTACTTTTGAAAAAGCTAGCGCTGGGCATAGATCGGTTTGTATATAGCATTGTTCTAACCAGATCATCCGTAAGATTAATAAAAGTAATTTAAGGCGAAAGAATTTTTCGAAAAATGTCGGAGAATTCGTTTAGCAGTTACAGGCCCTTAAATTAATCAGATTTAAGATATGTAACTCAAGAACGCACAGTCTGATTGGAAAAAACTCAATAATCAGTTTTTCGTATTAATTATTAATAGCTAATAAAAAGATGGCGAAGTACGGATAAAAATGTGATTTATGAGTCTTCTGTTTGTATGGCAGTGTCCTATTCAATTCCGGTACGGAACCCTAAAAAGAATATCAGCTCTTTCCATCCATGAATAACACATATTGGCGAAAGAATTATCGAAATCAGACAACGCGTTTTTGAATTATACGCCGACCGTCAAATAAGTCCATCAGGTAGCATCGTCAAAACATATATCGTAAAACAGAGAAAAGTAACCTAGATTTATAGGATATAACATATGGAACATTAAACCGAACATATAAAAAAGGCAGGCCTACGAGAAAGGATATTTTTCAATAACAAAGGAAGAATTTACGTAAGATGTAACTTAGTGCAAGTGCAAGCGGAAGCGACATCAAATGAGATCAAACATAAAAAGGATTTTTTGTTACATTTTCATATTTAAAAAAAATAAAAACTAAGAGCGAAATATTCAGATTTTCAAAAATAAATAAATCTAGATGTAGTAGATATTTCATGTAGACGAATAGTTAAGTTAGGTCGTGGGGAATTTAAATCCTTTAAATCACAGTTTAAACTTTCAGTTTCACAACGTGCACATTTTGTAAAAAGTGTCTGATTAAACATTCAATTTTTCGATAAGTATAATTCGAATTTAAAACATTAAAACAATTCCCGTGCAATTGTACTCATTATTCCTATCAATAAAAAAATGCACACACGCAATGACATTGCCAATTGCAGATTAGGTATATTAAATTTTGTGAGAGGACTTTGAGTGAAAGTAAGTCCAGCAATTAAAGTTATTACCGACTGACTCGACTTTCAGTCGAAGTGTTTTTGGATTAAATATAGTTCTTATAGTTTTAAAACTATATGAACTATAATTTAGTATTTAAATACTACGATTCATGAATAAAACCACAGCAAAAGCTATCTTTAGAAAAATGAAAGGCTTTCCTCGAAACTGACAGTGCTAGAACGCATTTGAAAATTTAACAGAGTTAGCCTGATATGATTAATAGGATACAGTGAAATCCAGGGAAATAAGGAAACAGTCAGACTGACAAAAAAGAGATAGGAGGGTAAAACAAACGGACCTGAAGTGACCTGAACCATAGTATACCAGACAGTAACTTCTCTTAGAACAAAAATGAAATGGAAGCGAATAAGTTACGAGTCGTAACGGCTCGGATATGGCCGCCAGATGTTCGCTACTCGGCCCACGCGGATATTCAAACATTCGAAAAAGTCGCCAGTATATACCTCGCCCACATGCTCAGATCACAGGTATTGCAGGTATTGCATATATTGCACTAATGCACTGAAAAAAAATGGATAGAAATCCTAATCCTTCAAAGGATTTCTATCCTTTTTTTATTTCAGTGCATTGGTGTTCAATAAATACATTGGTGTTCAATAAATGTGTGATCTGTGCATGCATGGGGGGCGAGGGTCCCGGAAATTTAGCGCGGTCTATACACGAGAACGAACGTGTGTGTGAGAGAGAGAGAGAGATAAAGAGAGAGAGAAAGAGAGAGAGAGAGAGAGAGAGAGAGAGAGAGAGAGAGAGAGAGAGAGAGAGAGAGAGAGAGAGAGAGTCTATCTTTTCACGTTCCACCACACGTGGCTCGCTTTCCCCGTACCTTCGAAGTCCCGCGCGTCCATCATGTACCGCTTAATGTCAACTTACGATAATCATTTCCAGAATATCGACCTATTTAACATGAAAGAGAATAAATTTAAGCAAAGCATATACTTAAAATTAATCGAAAATGCGACATAGACATTTCTCATGGGATACTTATGTCTTAGGGACTATTTGGCTTTTCGTTCTTTGTTCTTTAACTGTATATGATAGGTTTATATGATGGAGTATTTTTTTCTTATTTTTCTTAACTTTTCAAATTTTTCAAATTTTTATTTTTTGTACTGCACATTATTACTTAAAATCTATTAACACCCATTCCTTCCTTTTCCTTTCCTTTTCCCCTCCCAACCCCCACATAATGCACTGTGCGTATTGGAGACTTAACTAACTAAAACTATTGTTGAAAGCATGTCATCGGCCAGAAATATTGTATTTAATGTAATTGTAATATTTTTTTGTAGCGCTGTATGGTTTCCCTGTTAAATAAATAAATAAATAAAAGATGCGCCAAATCGCCGTCTGATACTGAGAATCGCCGTCTGATACTGATACGTAGCGACACGTCTGATACTGAGATACTTCCTCGTTTGAATTCCTCACAGCGAAAACAGCCATATCACTGCTTTATTTTACGTATTTGCATATGTAATTTATCCACTTGACGAATTTGCAGTATTCCACATTGATTTGCGCTTTAAAAGCTTTGGACAATAAGGCACAATCCAACGATTGTCCACATTTATATCTTGCCTTTTGACCTTCACAACTGCAGATCACCCATTGTCCGCAACTGATCGGCGACGATACAATGGGTATCCGTCATTGCCTATGATGGTGTTAGCAATCAGGTCTCTCGGGTAACGCTTGGGACAATTTTTTCCGACTTTTCCGACTTTTTTTACTTTTTCTACTTTTCCTACTTTGTCAACTTTTTGACCTTTTTAACTTTTTTTTTCTTTTCCAACTTTTTGAAATATTACACAATTTTACGGAATGAATAACAGCTGTCAAAAAATAGGATCGCCGCGAACGCTATCTATTGAAAGTGGCATATTTCCCAAAATCACCAATTTAGATTTTTTCGATTTTCAGTTGTTTCTTTGAGTTTTTCTTAATTATTTTGTTTTGTAAACCACCCCTTAATCAAGACAAGCAAAACAAAAAAAAACATTCAATTCGGTCGTGTCATTTCCGAGATCTTGCGAGGCTAACGCACGGCGATTCATGTGGGTGTGTGTATTTAAGCAAGACATTCTCAATATAATCTAGTAACTCAAGATTGTTAAAAGTCGTTTAATGGTATATTAGCCTTATTACTTCAGACAGTTTGAAAACTGAGTCATCACCGAGACGGAACATCTGGCTACGCACAGCCGGTGACGAAACAAGTCCAACTTCCCGCGCTTTTCATAAGTACCGCCTAATAATAAAGTAGATAGGCTCACGTATGAGCGGAAAAAAAACAAGCAGACGACTCAACTATTCTAAGTACGCCAAAGTGCCAGATTAACTTTCACTTCAAGTATTTCAGTTCAATGATCATTGTGTTTAATAGGTATCAATTAATTCAAATCAACATTCTTTCCATTATCTTCGGTAGTTAGAATAACAGCGACGACCTTGTCACTCACGAAGGAGCTCTCAGCTGTAAAAAAACAAGCAAATACGGTCTGCCGTTGAGTGTGTCATGGAGAGGAGCCATATCAGTAACATGGTATGATTATATATATATATATATATATATATATATATATATATATATATATATATATATATATATATATATATATATATATATATATATATATATATATATATATATATATATATATATATATATATATATATATATATATATATATATATATATATATATATATATATATATATAATCCAATAGTCGCAAGCTTTAACTCTCCGACAGAAAGAATTTCGGCTTTTGTAGATTATTTTTTACAACCTTTTGTGAAAAATCTAAATTCTCATATCAAAGACAGCTATCATTTTATTGATATTTTAAAGAATACTGTAATTCCAAAGTCAGACGACCTATTATTTGTTACTATTGACGCCATATCCCTGTATACCAATATTCCTCATAATTTAGGATTGGAAGCCATTTCTTATTTTCTTGATGAGAGACCTCATCCTCAAATACCTTCTACGGATTTTCTTTGCAAATTAGCCGAGTTTGTCTTAACGTGTAATGCTTTCTCCTTTGAAGATGAATTTTATCTTCAAATTAAAGGGACTGCTATGGGCACGCGAATGGCACCTTCGTATGCCAACCTTTTCATGGGATTATTCGAGCAAAATTTTCTTCAAACGCAAAATTTAAAACCCATATTATGGTATAGATTTATTGACGACATAGTAATGATTTGGCCACACGGACAAACTACTCTAACAACCTTTCTTGACGACCTAAATAATTTTGACCCTTTGAATTTCACTCATACCATTTCTAAATCACAAATTACTTTCTTAGATGTTGATTTAACAATTTCCGAAGGTAAAATTAAAACCGCGATTCATATAAAACCTACAAATAAAGAACAGTATTTACACTTTGATAGCTGTCATCCATTTCACACCAAGAGATCCATTCCCTATTCAATGTCCATTCGCGGACACCGTTTAGTTAACAACAAAGAAAATTTAGATAAATATCTCAATAATCTAAAGCAATCTCTTCTTGAAAGAAAATACCCTGCTCCTCTATTGGATAAACATATTCTAAACTCTGAAGTAAAATATATACCAAAACCTAAAATTTCTTCAAATAAAAATAATAATAATAATAAAATCTTTCTTAGCACCACTTATTTTCCTGGTGCTGAGAAACTGCGAGATATATTATCTGATTTATTCCCCATCATTTCTAATGATGCATCCACTAAGGATCTCTTAGATTCACCGCCAATTTTATCTTTCCGCAGACCACCTAATATTAGATCAATATTAAACAAAACAAAAAATAATCAAAATTTCTCTATTGGTAATAATACTTTTGGGCTTCAACCTTGTGGTCGTCCACGTTGTAAAACTTGTCCTCTGTTAGATCTAAGTCCTTTTTTTACCAGTCCAAATACTACTAATAGTTACAGGGTTCCCTTTCATTGCAGTTGTATTTCAAAAAATATAGTATATCAACTTCTGTGCAGGACTTGTGATGCCTTTTATATCGGTGAAACAACAACACCACTTAATATTAGACTAAATAATCATAGGGCTAGTGTAGGAAATGAAAGCCAACTCCCAATATCTTTGCATGCCAGGGCGCATAATTTATCTTTTGATCAATGTTTTAAAGTTAAAATAATAAAATGCCTTGGGGATAATGCAAAAGAAAGGGACGTCAAATCTTGGGAATTGGCTTATATTTATATTTTAGGCGCTTGCAAAGGTTCCGGTCTCAATAGGCAAAATTAATAAGGTTTATCATATTATCATAATCATCAAATGCTTTTTCTTTTAATTTATAATCATTCATTTTAAAATAACGTTTTGCACGGTTGGTTATGGTACCTTAACTAAATCGTGTAAAATATTATTAATCCATTTCTTTTTGTTCGATTCCTTGAATTTAAATTTTCAACGAATTGTTCGATTTCAGAAATGTCACATATCTTGACGACGGCTGAGCCGAAATATTGATATACATTTTATAACAATCATTAATATTTAAGAAACACTAATCGCCTATTATTTTCCAGCATTCATTCTCGTCTCGCATTGTTGTGTTGCCGCTGTGTGAGGCCATTTTAATCGGATTCTAGTGCCACAGCAGGAAGCACCAGCAAACACTGAGGGAGGAGAAGAAGAAGGCGTGGAGTCACTCCTGGTCACCACAGACCAGATAAGTGCCCTTTCATTATTTTATCATTTCATTTATTTAGTGATAAACATAATTTCAATTTGAAAAAATAATATATATATATATATATATATATATATATATATATATATATATATATATATATATATATATATATATATATATATATATATATATATATATATATATATATATATATATATATATATATATATATATATATATATATATATATATATATATATATATATATATATATATATATATATATATATATATATATACATACATATATATATATATATATATATATATATATATATATATATATATATATATATATATATATATATATATATATATATATATATATATATATATATATATATATATATATATATATATATATATATATGTATATATATGTATATATATATATATATATATATATATATATATATATATATATATATATATATATATATATATATATATATATATATATATATATATATATATATATATATTTCATAAGGTTTGTAAAGAAATCCGTTTATAGGATCATGTTTTTATTTAAAATAAAATTAGTAAAAGCTACTTAAAAAGTAGCGAAGGAAATCCCAGGTTTTATTGGGAAATGCTTGTTTGAATGAGATATACTTACGGATGTGCACGACTTTCGACAGGTGCAATGTAAGTTTAAAGGTCCTTTTGCAGTCGACTAACGATCACTATTCATCCATATATCTCATAAATAGGGCTTATCCTTATGCAACACAAAATGCCTTCAAATGAGACGAATTAAGCGAAAAAATTAAAAATTAAACTATTGATCATTTCGGCAAGGCCGTTTTATAAATGAAAGTGACATTACGAAATAATTCAAATTTCGAATGCCACTAACATTTAAAATATGATACAATTGGCTGAGTTTGTTATCAACGAGCCATTAAATCGAATTAAAAATAAATAAAAAAACTCCATATGCTCAATGAAATGAAAGAAGAAACTTAAATCTTTATTTCTGGCAGAGAAGTTTATAAAAAAGATTGTATAATGTTATCAAAATAGGGTAAACCTATATAAAATTGTATAATATTAAAAAATTGTAAAGAAACATTGTAGAAAACAGTATAATATTGTTATATTTCATAAGGTTTGTAAAGAAATCCGTTTATAGGATCACGTTTTTATTTAAAATAAAATTACTAAAAGCTACTTAAAAAGTAGCGAAGGAAATCCCAGGTTGTATTGGGAAATGCTTATGTTTGAATGAGATATACTTACAGATGTGCACGACTTTCGACAGGTGCAATGTAAGTTTAAAGGTCCTTTTGCAGTCGACTAACGATCACTATTCATCCATATATCTCATAAATAGGGCTTATCCTTATGCAACACAAAATGCCTTCAATTGAGACGAATTAAGCGAAAAAATTAAAAATTAAACTATTGATCATTTCGGCAAGGCCGTTTTATAAATGAAAGTGACATTGCGAAATAATTTAAATTTCGAATGCTACTAACATTTAAAATATGATACAATTGGCTGAGTTTGTTATCAACGAGCCATTAAATCGAATTAAAAATAAATAAAAAAACTCCATATGCTCAATGAAATGAAAGAAGAAACTTAAATCTTTATTTCTGGCAGAGAAGTTTATAAAAAAGATTGTATAATGTTATCAAAATAGGGTAAACCTATATAAAATTGTATAATATTAAAAAATTGTAAAGAAACATTGTAGAAAACAGTATAATATTGTTATATTTCATAAGGTTTGTAAAGAAATCCGTTTATAGGATCATGTTTTTATTTAAAATAAAATTAGTAAAAGCTACTTAAAAAGTAGCGAAGGAAATCCCAGGTTGTATTGGGAAATGCTTATATTTGAATGAGATATACTTACGGATGTGCACGACTTTCGACAGGTGCAATGTAAGTTTAAAGGTCCTTTTGCAGTCGACTAAGGATCACTATTCATCCATATATCTCATAAATAGGGCTTATCCTTATGCAACACAAAATGCCTTCAAATGAGACGAATTAAGCGAAAAAATTAAAAATTAAACTATTGATCATATCGGCAAGGCCGTTTTATAAATGAAAGTGACATTACGAAATAATTCAAATTTCGAATGCCACTAACATTTAAAATATGATACAATTGGCTGAGTTTGTTATCAACGAGCCATTAAATCGAATTAAAAATAAATAAAAAAACTCCATATGCTCAATGAAATGAAAGGTACGGCAGAGTTATACGGCACACACGGCAGTTAAATACGTTGACGTTTCGTCTTCAAAACGGGGAAAGTCATGTCGCGGAGCAACAATACACACAGAACCCACCTACTCAAAATGTCATAAAAGGAAAGGACCGGAAGAAGACTCCACCCGAAAGCGGCAGGAAGGTGGTGTCACCGAGGTGCAATGGCGACACCGGAATTAAGGAGATGGCGATGTGCAATGCCATCACTAGGATTACCTACCCCGAACGCCCAATAATCAACACACGTCTTAAGTGCCTCCAACGAGGCGTTTATTTTAATCATCACAATCAAGCCGTCAACGGGAAGCTAAAGGCAAACATCGAGATAAATGAGAGAGAAAGTACAAACCGTCGCGAATCTAACCGCCGTGTTTCGCACGCAAAACGTCACCACAAACAACGAAAACCACATCGCAGCGACTTCTCAGCAGAGAGCTTTTCATCTTGTGCCACGGCAGTCCGGAGACTGGTGGTGAAGGGGAAGGTTTCAACTGAGGGCGCCGCGACGCAGTACGAACTCAAAACACGAAAAACTAGCGCGCTCACACGACCGCTTCCAGCGACTTTCCGGACGGGAGCCTTACTTCCGGTGGCTACTTAATGCAAAGTAGGTCGGGGGAGGGATCGCCGGTGGCGTCCAAAAGCGGTAAACGTGCGAAAAACTAATGTGCGAAACACGACACAATTGCAGCTCAAGCGCCGCCCACGGGACGTCAGCTCGCGGGGACCAACGGCGGACGACTGAAGTACGGTGCCCCCCGCCGGTGTGTATATCGGGCGGTCGACCCGAGTGAAGGAGACAGCGGAGACAAGAGGGAGACGGGGCGATCGCCGCCCGGCGACTAGTATATATAGGCGATAGGATTTAAGCGTAAGCAATTCACTTTGTACACGACTTTTGGAATAAACTACTGCAATTTGAATATCGATCGCGAGTTTCTTTCTACGACGAAAACCCTCGCGAAGTGATCAATAGTTGAATTTTTTATTTTTTCGCTTAATTCGTCTCAATTGAAGGCATTTTGTGTTGCATAAGGATAAGCCCTATTTATGAGATATATGGATGAATAGTGATCGTTAGTCGACTGCAAAAGGACCTTTAAACTTACATTGCACCGTCGAAAGTCGTGCACATCCGTAAGTATATCTCATTCAAACATAAGCATTTCCCAATACAAGCTGGGATTTCCTTCGCTACTTTTTAAGTAGCTTTTACTAATTTTATTTTAAATAAAAACATAATCCTATAAACGGATTTCTTTACAAACCTTATCAAATATAACAATATTATACTGTTTTCTACAATATTTCTTTACAATTTTTTAAAATTATACAATTTTATATAGGTTTACCCTATTTTGATAACATTATACAATCTTTATTATAAACTCCTCTACCAGAAATTAAGATTGAAGTTTCTTCTTTCATTTCATTGAGCATATGGAGGTTTTTTTATTTTTATTTCGATTTAATGGTTCGTTGATAACAAACTCAGCCAATTGTATCATATTTTAAATGTTGGTAGCATTCGAAATTTGAATTATTTCGTAATGTCACTTTCATTTAGAAAACGGCTTTGCCGAAGTGATCAATAGTTTAATTTTTTATTTTTTCGCTTAATTCGTCTCAATTGAAGGCATTTTGTGTTGCATAAGGATAAGCCCTATTTATGAGATATATGGATGAATAGTGATCGTTAGTCGACTGCAAAAGGACCTTTAAACTTACATTGCACCGTCGAAAATCGTGCACATCCGTAAGTATATCTCATTCAAACATAAGCATTTCCCAATACAAGCTGGGATTTCCTTCGCTACTTTTTAAGTAGCTTTTACTAATTTTATTTTAAATAAAAACATAATCCTATAAACGGATTTCTTTACAAACCTTATCATATATATATATATATATATATATATATATATATATATATATATATATATATATATATATATATATATATATATATATATATATATATATATATATATATATATATATATATATATATATATATATATATATATATATATATATATATATATATACATCATCACAACAATATTATCAAAATGAACATATATCGATTAAAAACCAGTTTCAATATTAGAGTAATAGGCAATAGTTTTATTTTTATTTATTTATGCATATAAAAATACATTTTATTACAAAAACATTCTCTTAGCCTAACAATACATAAGTAAACATTTTTCAATTTTGTTGCCTAACTCGGATAGAGAATTAGATATAATAGTTTATGGTTTACCACCTCACTAGGAATAACCTGTATTTAGGTGGTACCAACAGAAATTGTTTATTGCCTGCCGAAAGGGCATGATATCTCAGCTCTTCGGTTTTTTTTATAACTTCATATTGCAATGGAAATTTAAATTTAATAATTACAAGGATGGAGGTAGTTACTTTATTCTAAAATTCAAAATCTTGTAGAGAAAAAATAAAACAGCAAGAATTTTAGTTCAAATATTCATCAATATATATATATATATATATATATATATATATATATATATATATATATATATATATATATACAATACTATTATAAATAAGTACTTACACATAATATGATAATTAAAATATAAATATAATATGATGATACATATTTACATGTGCAAAAGTGCCTTGATAATAATTTATAAAAAAAAATTACAATTTGCAATGCAAATTTTTGATATAATAGAGAGGTGTATTAAGAATTATACAATACAATATAGCCGTAAATTTGCATAATCTATGTGCATATGTAGGAAAAGTCTGTCCTAGATTTTTTTAGCAACCAATTTATAACCACTCTTCGAAACGTAGGGTATGGTAAGTTGGTCGTCGGTACGACCATTTACAGTTTGTTGTATAGTCGCGGAGCTAGAAAAGTATAATGTCGTTGTCCATATATCGTGTTAATTTTTATCTTCGGTTGTCTGTATAGATTTTTAGTGTCATGTCCGTGGTCCCAAAGTTTAGATATCGCAGTCCTGTCATGCCTCTGGAAGTATAACTGTCGGATGTCCATAATAAATCTAAGTCATTGTCAATAATAAATCTATGCTGTTTCTTACAAATTAAATTGACCTAAACCATTACCTCTAGCTATCTAATAATATTTTGACGTATAATTAATACCTAAATTATAATTTGCAATTAAACGTATGCTGTTTGTAGGTAATAGCAGAGTTGTCATGGCACGGTCCCATATGGAAGAGCCTGTCTACCCTGTTTCTTATTTGTCTTTCTCGCCGATTTCATGTTGTGCGGGAAAACGTGGGCGTAAGCGTCTGGCGACGCGACGGGGAGGGGGGGGGGGGGAGGGGGTGGACGCCATGGGTTATAGGGGTGGAAACTCCCCTGGAACCCCCTTACTCAAGGGTAGGGGAGAGGGGGAGAGCATGGCAGACTGGAAGGACGAGACGAGGACGGGAAGGGCAGAGGTTATTTCGCGCCGAGATGGAAAATTTCTCGATGGCTTCTTAGGCCAGGACGAAAGAGGTATATACCCAACCTAATCGGGCACACAAATGAGGAATGACATAACCTAGGACAAGTTAGATAGATCATATTATGTTATGAAATGTTTCACCGTGTCATTCAGTAGGTCGATCAAACCTTGAGTCTAAGAAGGCTAAATATTATGAAGATTTAAGTGTAATTGGCAAGAATAGAATAAAATAGAAAATTCGATGTCGAAAAGATGTAAGAAGACAATCCAGAAAACACTCTTTATCGCAACCTACAACATACGCACCATGCGACTAGACGACCACCTAGAGGAATTGGAATACGAGCTTCAGTTCATAAAATGGAACATCCTCGGGATCTGCGAGACACGCCTGAAGGGCGAAGCCACAACCGTACTCAAGTCAGGACATTTGCTGTACCAACCCAATGCCATTGTTGAAGCACACATCGGAGGAGTGACTATCATGGTGCACAAGAACCTTAAACATCTCATCACCAAAACATGCGCCATCTCAAAGGGAATAATATATGTTAAGGTGAAGCTCAACAAGCGTTACTCCCTCCAGGTGATACAAGTCTATGCATCTACCAGTGCTGCAGACGACGAGGAAGTAGAGCAGATGTACGAAGACGTGAATGCTGCGAGGAAAGCAGAAGAGGCAAAGTTCACCATGGTTATGGGAGACTTGAATGCCAAAATAAGTCATGAAACTTCCGATGTCCCCACAAACATAGGTCCATTTAGCTTAGCATCTTGCGGTGTCAACTACAACGGGCGAGCCCGTCACCACAGGACGTTTTAACGATTAGTCGTTCTGTCGCCCTGCAGTGAACGTAGAAGACTTTGGACAGTACATTCTACGTCCAGCTACATCACAACCCGTGAGAGTCCAACGCCTTACCGCGAGTGAGCCAGGAATAAACCCGGCGGGCTCGAGATACTCGCGCCCTCACTTCCAATTGTGACCAGATTTCTCCGGTCTCTCGATTGGTTCCGAGTTCGAGGTCGCTTGCGCGGTCCTCTCCCTTACGAAGCGGTGAAACGGAGTGCACCGAATCTGTCGCGGACCAAGGCGTCCTTTGCCCGACTCTGAACCGGGATCGGATGGCCAATGGTCATTTCAAGAGCAGTCGCCGTAAGGTAGACAACTGCCCCCGCTCTATAAGAAACAATACAGTTCCCAGACTCCCCCGATTGTTAGTCGGAGAGCACAATCGATTGGCTTGCGCCGCTCGGTGCGCAGACCGTCCAGGGGCGCCAGAGGATTGTTCCCAGGGGAGACTGGTTGACCCAGTGTCCTACCCGGGCTCGCACCCCATGCGTGGAGGCCATCGGATGGGTGTTGACCCGTGAGTGTGACCGACCCTGAAACAGAATGGGTCTTCGTGGCCAACTCAGCAAGGGCCCATTAGCTCCCCATTTGGCTTAGCAGTCAGGATCAAAAAAGGACAGACGACGCTGGACTACCTCAGCAGTGAAGGATTTCTCTGCATTAACACATACTTTAAAAAGTCACCCCAGTGAAAGTGGACGTGGAAGAACCCAACCAACCTGGTGCAGAACGGGATTGACTACATCCTCACTAATACCAGGAAGATGTGTACTGACGTTTCGGTCCTTAATCGTTTCCACACCGGGAGCGACCACCGTCTAGTGAGAGCCAAGATCGCAATCAAGACCAAGCTCGAAAGACAAAAGTTGATGAAGAACTTCAGACCTAAACTCTGAGAATTAGAGCTGAAACAACTAGAGTAAGTACCAGGAAACTCTGCAATCAAAACTGCAGCCAGGAGAATTGCGACTCATGGACATTGATGGGTTGTCGAAGAGGATCACGAGCACCATACAAGTGGCTAAGAAAAAAGTGTATGAAAAAGCTAAACAGAGAGATAGCAAGATAAGCGTTAATACCAGCAAACTCATGGACGAGCGTCGACGGATAAGTAGGGACTCAGCTAAATATAAAAATCTGAACAAAAGCATAAGGAAAGAGATTCGAAGGGACCTTAGAAATTACAATACACAGTTGGCCCGTAAAGCCATCGAAGAAAACGCCAATATGAGAATTTTACAATCCAAGATGGCCCGTGGCAAGGCTAAGATTTGTAAAATTAAAAACGAGAGAGGAGAAAGCGTCACAAGCAAAGCCGGTATTGTCGCTGTCATCCAAAACTTCTACCGTAATCTATACAGTGAGTCGGCTCCAAAACCCATAGATGCAGAGGATGAAAAAGAGATCCTAAATGTCGACTCTGAAGAACTATCAGAAATTAACGCAGGAGAATTGCGAGCAGCCTTAAAAAGAATGAGGAACAATAAGGCACTCGGGGAAGACAGAGTGACAAGTGGGAACTAAGGATGAGAGGAAAGCCGCCGGTGGCAGCACTACTTATCCTTATGAACAAGTGTCTGCAAGAGCAACGGATACCGACATCTTGGAAGAACGCTGAGGTTACTCCTGTTCAAGAAAGGTGACCACATGAATGTGGAGAATTACTGGTCTATCAGCTTGCTGTCTATCCTTTACAAACTGCTGTTGAAGATCGTAACAGACCGACTCACTAATAAGTTGGACTTTTACCAACCAGTAGAGCAGGCAAGGTTCAGAAGAGGCTACAGCACGGTGAACCCCCTACAAGTTATGCACATGCTGATCGGGAAAGCGACTGAGTACAACATCCCACTCCACCTGGCCTTTATCGACTATCAGAAGGCATTCGATTCTGTTGAAATATGGGCAATTCTCACAGCAATGGACAAGGCGAGAATCGACTCCCGATACTCAAAGCTTATTCGCCACATATGACAATGCCACGTTGCAAGTGAAGCTCGAGGACGACATGGTGACGGAGAAGATCCGGATCGAGAGAGGCGTACGGCAGGGCAACACGATCTCCCCTAAGCTTTTCACTCTGGCACTGGAGGACGTCTTCAAGAGCCTGCCTTGGGAAGGAAAGGGTATCAACGTGGATATGTCGTACCTGAACCACCTCAGGTTCGCCAAATACATAGTTCTGATCAGCAGTGACCCATTACAACTCAAGACCATGCTCGGGGAACTCCAAGCAGCATCAGCGAGAGTGGGTTTGAAGATGAACCATTAGAAACAAGATCCTGTGCACAGACCCAGTCCAAATCACCGTTGAGAGCCAGACACTCAAAGTCGTCGACCACTACATTTATCTTGGCCACAAACTCAAGCTGGGCATAGACAACCAACGTGCAGAAGTTATCAGACGCGTGGGATTGACTTGGCCGGCCTTCGGAAACCACATCGTGAGGATCCAGCGATGCCCATCAACCTAAAACGGAAAGATTATGAGACATGCGTGCTGGCAGTACGGCAACGTACGGCCTTCAAACAGTGCATCTAACGCAGAGCAGTGCCAACCGCCTCAGCGTATACCAAAGGGCCATGGAGGGAGCAGTGCTGGACATCAGTCTCCGCGACAGAGTGCGCAATGAAGATATACGAAGGCGCACGGGGGTGATAAACACCATAAAACGTATCGCTAGACTGAGGTGGGGCTCGGCAAGTCACGACGCAAGGCATGATGACGCGAGGTGGCCGAAGAGGCCTGTCCAGTGGAGACCAAGAACCACAAAGCGAGGCGTAGGAAGACCACAACTACGATGGCTGGACGACATCAGAAAAGCAGCAGGCACCAAGTGGCTGAGGGCAGCAGCTGACAGACAGACATGGAAGAAGAAGGAAGAGGCCTACGTCCACGAGTGGATTAAACCAGACTGAGGAAGAAGGAATAAGAAGAAGAATAGAATATAATAAGTGTATTGTGCTATAAAAACATTACTTAATGATTATTACACATTTAAAAAGACAATTTATTCACAAATGGCGGACTTATCGCTATAACGATATCTTACAGTCAACCATTAGCGGTTCAACTTCCATTCGCCCATTGAAGTTCTTCATTTCAAAGCAAACAATGCTTCGTTATAAGAAATTGCCAATATTAAAAAATCATAAATTAGTAAATCTGCTATATAGAGATTTCTCGAAAGGTAGACATTCTTTTCAACTGGTAACTCTGTACATACAACTAAAGGAGATTTTGTTTTTACTTTTTAAGAAAATAACATGTTTTTATATATAAAGAGATTTGTTTGTACATGAGATTATTCTGCAAGAAAAACAGAGTTGAAAGTCTCCTTCCCTTTTTTAAAAATTCGGCCTTCGTTACCGAGAAAAAGCAATGTTTATGTTCAAGTTTCGGATATTCAGTTTTCTTCTCAGTAATACAGGCTTAAATGAAAAATAGTTGGAGATGACTTTCAACTCAGTTTTTCATTTAAAATAATCTTTTATTACAAAAAAGCACATGTTTTTCAGAAAACCACGCACAATAAAATAAAAAAACAATTCGAAAATCCGTCTTGCACACAAAACTTGGCCCCCCACCACCGTTATAACCTACGCAGTGGCGGCATGCCAAGATTGACAGCTCTTTCAGTCTACCCTAGACAACGGCGGCTGCAACGTCACCGAAACGTCGGGTGCTACAAATTTCACTAGGTAAATTCGTTTCTATCCTATTTAAAATGTCAAACAACCGCGATAGTCTTCAATTTTATATAATTACAAATGTGCGATATCTGTTTTTAATTATATATTGTAAATATTAACATTTGTTTAATATGTCGTTTTTCTAATTAAGTTATGGTATTGTTTTCTTTTAACTATTTCGATAATTATAATGACTGATATAATAATTTAATTTAGTGAATATACTCTGTCTATTTTATTACTACTTTATATTATTTAGTATACAGCGAGTTGGTTTTACTGTTTAAAATAGGGTGGTATTTTAATACAGAAATAAAAAAAAACACTCAAAACACACTTCAAAAACATACCTATCTGTTTCGTCAGGACTGCGTTTATTTTTTTATTGTAATAAATGTATACCGTAGCAAACACAGTCCAACTTGTAATCAGTTCATGATTTTGCGGACGATTTCACAATTAATGAAAAATGTTTGCCACTTGCTTTATCCCACTATAAGTAATAATGTTTATTTATTATCTATTTAAGTAGTATCAAAACTCGAAAAAAGGGTAATTATTTCTAATACTTCCATAAAATGTATTGTATGTAAACATCTTGCATTTACGGAAGTGAAAGTGACTGTGTGAGAGATGTATGATATATCTCTCTAGCTTGGGCATAAATATGGAGAATAAAAGACTGTTGCATAATTTAGAACGTTAGAAAACAATAAGGGATATATTTTTAGCGACGTATTTTTGTTTAAATAATGCCTGTTGACGTGGTATATACCTAGATCGACTTGTATATCACAGAACAGAACGAGAACGCCGCTGCTGCAGTATACAGGACGCTTTTCTATACTCCGGCATCGGGCTATGGAAATGGGTCAGATTATAACCTGCTATAATGTCAAGCCATGTTGCACGGAGCTACTACGTCGCAAATTAGTAAGAGTCTTTAAGTCGACCATAAAGTAGTAAGCTAATCAAGGAATGACGTATCTAATTTTTAAAATCCTTCAATGGAATTCACCTGAGGAACCATTTCCTGAATTTAAAGTACCTGCTCATTGCTAATACACTCATTTTAGGATGACTTGCACAAGCGTAGTTTATGAAAGATTTAGCAAAAAAATTAGCATTAAGAGCCGTTTAAGGTAAACCTACTTACGGTTCTTAACCGGACCCTTCCGTGCGGTTAGCGAACAAACCCTCGATTAGGATTACCCGGTCCAGTTAGCCTGGAGACTACTTAGAACGGAGCAACTAGACTTGTTGGAGGGAGACTCTCTCAATGGCGGAGAGCAATAAAAAAATACCTGCTGGGTTATGGCAAAGGAAAGGTTTGGGCAAGTAGACAAAAGGTAAATAAACAAGATACAAACGGAGCTGCCATGGAATTCACCGACCAAAAATCGGGCCCATCATATATAATTATTACACTTCTGGGAGGTGAACGGTGGATTCCGGACTAACGACCCGCTGTGGTAAGTTTAGGACAGCTGTCTTGCCACATGTGAGCCTTCACCTTACCACCCATTCACTCCCCCTTCGAAGCCATAGAATTTGAGATGCAGAAATCGCGGTTTTAGATAATTTTTCTAGAAAGGAGTTGATTATTTTCCTGGAGAGACCAAGATCTTCAAAAAGGTGAAACAAAGATTTAGCTGGCAGGCCACGAGCGCCTACTTCCACCGCGTGAAGGTGAACAGTGAAGCCATTCCGGGTGACGGCATTTGCGAGATCATGGTATTTATTTAATTTGTACTCGTGGTCTTTTGGGATATTTGATTCCCATGGAACAGTTAATTCTACGATAAGGACCATCTTCCGAGATAGAGAGTAAGAGTTATATCTGGACGCAGGGCTGTGCATCCGAGACTTTCAGGGAATTTATACTGCTTAGAGTCCGAATCGACCTCCATAATCCGATTTGAAGCTTTCTCGATTATTGAGAAAGGTTTAGCAGTGAGATGTTTTTTAGAGCCAACCCGCACAAACTGTATTGGGGGTTTGGAGGATACTGTGGAACCCTTGTTGGCACGAGCCACTGAGAGGCTAAGTACCTCGCGAATAATAGCAAGGACTTTGTCGTGGCGATAAGTGTACCGTCCTTGATCCAAGGCAATCTTGCAGCCAGCTAGAATGTGTCTAGCTGTGCAAGGGGTGTTGCTACAAAGGGTACATTAAACCAAGTTAAACGTGTTTAACATAGATTAACTGCTCCTGTCCCCTCAACTTTCATAATATCTCGAATGGTTTCAGTCGGGATTTAGGTATTTGAGATTGGCTTTTGTAGGATAATTTTGAAATAACCAAACCAATTTCAATTTAGTTTTGTTTGTTATAGATGAGAAGAATCAAGATGACGCGACTTTAAAAAAACACATTTAAATCGCTTCAGTGGTTCCCACGCACGGCTTGTATCTATTATATAGGGATAGCAGACTGTAGTAAAAAAGGACGTAGAAACAGACGTAGAAAAAAAGGCTTATCGGAGTAAATGGGATAGCATAAAGCAGAGTGATGTCTCATCTACACGATGGAATGCAAACGTACGTCCGTTTGTTTTCGTGCTTGCGCGCTTCTGTTGTCACGTATTTTCAAATGTTCGTCTTACATATTTTATAACTCATTCCATACAAAAGCAATATTTAAATCCAATGAACAAAAAATACACTTATGACATTTGATATCCTCTAACCTCAACCATGATCCTCAAACCATGATCCTCAAACCAGCTATCGAAACTCACAGAACTTATTCCAGTACAGAATATAATAATATGTTTCCCCAAAATTAAGGACAATTTCATGTTTGGCACCCATAAATTATCACAAAAAAAATCAACACCTAACAATATCATACTGTTCAATTTATTTTCGCTGGGGTGGTGACTTTCTGTTCCTCAATCATTTTAGTCGCCACTAGTGTACAGTGTTACCATCTTTCAATCCATTTTCTTCCAATTTACTTAATTCTGTGGTTTTCTTCTCTTCTTTTGTGAGTTGTTCCCCCATTTATTAGGTTCCCTTTAATATTTCTGTGAGATATTTTTACCGTAAAAAAATATTGACTTTTATGGTTTGTAAGTATATTATCGCTGATAATCAGAACAGCTAAATAATTAAACAATAAAAAAATAAGACGCTTTCCTGAAAATCAGATGAATCGTGACGACTCTGGTTCTCTGGCTGTCGTACTTTGACTCTATTGTTCTGCTATGTCGTTCACGCGCCGCCACCGCGCTCGAGCACCGCTAGCGCACAGTTGAAAAATCAGCCGGCAATAAATTACTAACTTGGACCAATATTATTGATGGAGCACGGCATTTTCCAAGGAAACATCAGCAGGGGACAAGTGTTTTTCTACCAAACACAGGGGGCTCAAACAAAAATAAGCGAGTAGTGAAAAATAAGGGATATAAGAACGCATTCGACACTCGAAACGCGACCACTTTCCAACCCCCACAAGCAGTAATTTTTTATTCAGATTTTTATATTTTGATATTTTTAATCATGTTGTTTTTTAATGTTAGTTTTATCCTTAGTTAATGTGGTTTCTCACTTCAAAACTCTCTTTGGACGCTTTCTATTTTTCCTAGTTTTTTTTATATTTTTGTTACTAAATTACTCAATTTTGTGTTTTTTCATTATTTCTATTTTTGAATTTTTTATGCATTTTTTAAACTTTGGTTACTTGTTTTTTGATTTTTCTAATGATTACATTTTTAATAGACATTTTTATAATTTTGTATGTAATTAGCAATTTAATTTTGTTCGAAATATTTTTAATGGAAATGTAATTTCTATGCCCAGATCGGGTTTTTGAAAATAAATCATTGTAATCGCACTATATAATATAATATAATATTAATAATATGTATTCGAGAATATATCAAGAATATATCAAAATAATATGTATGACTACATTATGGAACGTGTATTTACATAAAATTTTATTTACTTATTTTGACTCACCCCTTCCCAATTCCCACCTCCCCTTATGTGAGTTTATTCTTCATAGAAAACTGTTAAGTGCTTAAATTATGAATGTTTAAGTGGAAACATGTTATTAGCATTATCTTTAACATTTAATAAATTTGTACCGTATGTATTGTAAAAGCTGTATGTTTCCAATAAAATAAAATAAATACAAAAATACTTACTTACATACTTACTACATTCCGATATATGTGCTTTATCCTGTATATTATATATTATTATGCCTTATTCTCAAGCGAAATGAGACATTACCCATTCCACAGTTCATTTAAAACGATAAGGTAAGCGGTAAATCCCAACTAAAGTAATATAGGAGAATTACTGCTGGTAAAGACATAACGCCTTCATTATTGGGCCAAACCTCGAGCGCCGCCGTGCTGCTGATGTGAACAAATTGCTTCGACATTCAACGCGTTAAGAGGATTTGCTTAACCCGAGCGAGACTGAAATATTACGTAAACAAATGCTATTATAGAGGCGGGTTCAGCCTGAATAGTTAAGCAGTCAAATTCGTTATAAGGGACATCTGGTAAAAGAGGGCGTTCAATTCAGATACATCCAATCATCTAGCCTAATTATATATGTCATGAGCAAGGTCATATGGGACTTACGACTTCTCAATGCCTTTTTTAGCACGGAAACCTGTATGACAAAATATACATACAGGATGTCCCAGAAGTCGACGTCAAGACGAAAACGGGTGATATTGCAATTCCTACTAGTTATCAGAAAAATATTTTAAGAAATCTAAGTTATATTAATTTTGAAGACTTGGTTGGATAAAAAGTGACATCTTCTTCCAAGCTCGAGCAGTTAGCTTTAAATTTTAAGTAAAAATTTACAGAAGCACTATTTACGATTACATTATAAAAATAAAATTTAAAAAAAATAAAGATTTGTAGTAACGGGAGTTAAAACACCATTTATAAAAAATATAACTTAGATTTTTTTATTATTATAGATTTTCATATAACTTAGATATTATATATTTATAACTTATATTTAACTTAGAAATATATAACTGGATAACTAGTATGACTCGTTTTCGGCTTGACGTCGACTTCTGGGAAAGCCTGTGTATTGTACGTGTTTGAATAAAATGAAAAATATTTCTATAAAATGCGAGTTATACTATACAGTGGGTTACGATCAGAAGCGCCATGCAATTTCAGTAGTAATAATAATTTTTCAATATGTCTAAACATTGAAACTACAATACTTGCTGGTGTCTACATTATAAATTTTAATAAATAAATATGAAAATATATATTTTTTTCTATTCTAACAATAAATATTGGTTGGAACATAATATTTTTTAATACATTAAAAACATTTCCATATGTTAAAAAAAAAACAATTTGAATAGTCAAAGAAGTCTACTTACCGTGACCGTACTTATCGGTCATTATATTGAGTTTTAAATTAGAGAAAAAAATCCAATTTATATTTATTTATTAAAATAAATAATATGGTCCCCAGAAGGTATTTTAGTTTAAAAGTTTAGGAATATTAAAATTTGCTAATTAGTATCTATCTAAAACATCCTTTAACCGATTGTATATTTTTTCCAACATTTAATTTTATGTCAAAGTCAGTGGAGAATTTTTCATGGTTTTATGATGACAATTATTCTGATGGATCATAGTCATCGGCGTTCTGTCACTGTCATCGTCAAACTCATTTATATCAGTTATAGTATTGTGTAACTCCTCTACTCTGAAAGGGGGATCTATCGGAGGGATTCTCTGTCAAATGCCATGGTGGTTCTTCGACGGCATCCAATCTATGACATTTCTCTGTAAAATATTGCAATTCAAATTAAATGTGTTCAGCGTAGTATTTGCCCTTATAGGCGGCTGAAGTGATGATGGCTAACAATTTAAATGCCGTCTGGACGACGAGGTAATAAATAAGATGATAGATAATTCTCGTTATTTTGGATGATATTCGTGTTTGGAGTAAATTATCAATTTCAAATGAATTGGGTTAATATTCAATGATAGACGATTTGCGATGTCATGATATTTTTGTTTTGTTTATATGTTTGAGTTCGTGTGAAACAAATATGTCTTCGATGGACCAAGATGTTTGTCGCGGGCTATACTTGTAGAAAAAAAGCGATGTTAGTTGTAAATACCACAGTTATGGCATAATAAAACACTTGGTAACAAATTGAGTGCCGAAAACATGTTATGAATTGTTTAACGAGGAACGCCTCAATAAATCGAGGAGGATTATTAACCCCCTCCCCCCCTTTCCCTTATGTGTGTAGTCCGCTAAAAGAAATCCACTACAACTCACACTTAGAGCAGTGCGTCGGCAACTGTTTGATTGCGTATAGTGTGTGCAAAGGAAATTGGATATATTTTATTGAAGTATTTGTAAGACAATACATATACCTATCTAATATCTAGATTGTAAACATTTCATAATGGACGGGTTTATTGCCTATGTAGGTATGTGTGTGTACACATGTTAAGTGAGCCAATTACATTCGATCGGCAGAATTCTAATGCAAATCCGATAATTTAATCTCAACGGAAAATCGAACCTGAAACCTTACATGGTAAGCAGTAACGGATTGCCCTAATAGCAGAAGTAATATTTGCTCGGGCCCCACGATTTAGGGGTCCCGCGCCCCACGCACCGTACAATTGTGCGGGAGAATGTTGAAGTAACTGATGCTCGATTTGCTATTCGATTTTATGCTCATTTTTTTCTACTTATCGATAGAGTATTTTCTGTATTTCTATATCAGTTGATGGTTATTATTTACCCGCCGCGAAAGGAATATGTGGTCAGTATGGCCGTTGCAATAAAGGCTCATTTACACAGCTTTGATACGATAAAAATAGTAAATAATAATATTACTAATGACAATGATCAAAAGGTTGTAAAGTCCTAACCAAGAACATGAACTACTGTTAATTCTTGATTAGTCTGGTTAAATTGACCTAGTTTATTAAGAAACCACAAATAAAAAATCTTATAAGCGGCATCGATATACTCGAAATATTCAGATTAGAGAGTATATTTATTAACATATAAATAAAAGGAAAAAGTATTTATTTATATTTTTTAAATAAACAAGCAAACATTCCATAGACAAACAGAATTTCAAAATGTAAAAAAAACTATAAACATATATTATATGAGACAAGCTATCAAAATAAGCTTTAAAGCAAATTAAAATTAGTAAAAATGTAAAAAAATGCAAGAGGAAAGGTCGATGTTTTTTTCATACTACACATCACAGATCGCAACTAGTGTCGCGGGTTCACTGGTTCCATACTCTAGACCCATGAGCCGTTTAATTTTGAAGGTTTTTATGGCTAATTCCTCAAAATATTAAATGTTCCATACTCCATTCCTCAAAATTAAATCCATGGTCTGGCTTCGCTACATGGACGACCCCTTCTGCATCCTGAAGGATTGCCTAAAACGTTGTAGGAATTCCTGGGTCATCTAAACTCAATACACCCAAAAATCAGATTCACCTATGAAGTAGAGTCTGACGGCTCTCTGCCTTTGTTTTTGGATGTCGAAATGACGAGGAGAAGTGACAATACTCTCGGGCATACGTTGTATCGGAAGCCCAGACATACGGACAGATATGTGTGTGCCTGCTCACACCATCATCGATACCATCTACGTTCAGTGCAAACGTCGCTTGTGAATCGAGCATGCGATCTATAAGACGCTGAGCATTTTCCGCAGGATGTGGAACATGTCAATGATGTCCTTAGGAGAAATTGCCACGGAAAAAATCACGAGATACGCACACGATCCAATACAGATGAAACTCAGAAACCGAGCAGATCACTAGCATACCTACCATACGACAAAGGCGTGACAGATTAGATAAGTAAGATTTATTTATTTATTTATATATTTATTTTCAGGAAAACCAACAGCTAATTATAATTTAACAAAGCCGGACTAACATAACAGAGAGCCAATTAAAGGTTTTCACGTTTAAATAACGTTGTAGAAACATGTGTGATCTTTCAATTAAAGCTATCGATTAAACTTGTTGTGATGATAAAATAAACGCCTCGTTGGAGGCACTTAAGACGTGTTTGATTATTGGGCGTTCGGGGTAGGTAATCCTAGTGATGGCATTGCACATCGCCATCTCCTTAATTCCGGTGTCGCCATTGCACCTCGGCGATACCATTTCCTGCCGCCTTCGGGTGGAGTCTTCTTCCGGTCCTTTCCTTTTATAATATTTTGAGTAGGTGGGTTTTGTGCATGTTTGTACTTTTCACTCCCATTTATTTCGATCTTTGCTTTAGCTTCTCGTTGACGGCTTGTTTGTGATGATAAAATAAACGCCTCGTTGGAGACGCTAAACTAATTCGATATAAAAACGATCTTCAAGCTGATCCAAAATATAGCACGATCTTTAAGGCCTGTAAAGAATGTAATACCACTGCAAACCCCGGGTAGGTATAAAATCGAATGCAGCTGTGGTTAACCTATGTTGGACAAACGAAACGGCCCATAGCTACTAGACTGATAGAACACATCAAAGCTGGTAAAAACGTACAGCGAGAAAAATCGGCAATCTGGGAATATATATTGGATAGCGAACCACTGGCTGCAGTTTCAAAATCCCATTGTGAAGCCACTGAAATAAGCCGGGAAGCATTTGAAATAAGAAAACCCCGAACGGAGACGACGGTTACAAACTCTGTTCTACGTGGAACTCTCTTCTTAAAATGTTCTTAATGCCCATCGCCAAGCGCAAGGACGTAACACGATATACAGTGACTGTTATTTGCATGGCCAATTTTAAAGAAGGACGCTGAACCCCCCCCCCCCCCCCCATCCGCTCCTCACCGGTAGAATCTGCGAAGTACCATTAGCAGTTTGTCGCCATCCATCAGATGACGATTGACAGTACTTTCAGTCTAACCTGGACTACGGCGATTGCAACATCGCCGAAACGCTGGGTGCTACAAATTTCACGCGGTAAATTCGTTTATATCTTATCCTATTTATAATGTCAAATAACCGCAATAATCTTCGATTTTCATAGTCATTAATGATGTAAGCAAGAGGCGTGTAAATGGTTAGTCTTAGAATCAATACCAGACCAGCTGCAATACCAGTTTTTATACACCAATAGCTTTAGAAACCTCTCTATATTTTGTTAGAAAAAGATGGAAATTATGTTCTAATATAGCAATATCCTCGGAATTCAATAAATCATCTATCGATATATTAGTATAAATCATTATCTAATTTATTAAATTTAAAACTTGCTTGATTGATTGATATCAAAATCTGCTATAACTTTTTGATGTTTATTAACATTCTTAAGAATCCCTCTAGCTTTGATTTCATTGATGTCCTTAACTTTTTGTTTACATGTTATTAATAATACAATTCAAGGGGGAATAGAAAACGTGTAGTCGTTTAAGTTGAAAAGTAGAAGCACTTCACTTTTCAAATTTAAGTCCCCAAAAACTTGTTAAAAAACACCAAAATAGAAAACCATAATGTCATTTAAAAATGAAGCCTATTGTACAACTCTCGTGGATAGGAGACAGTCACTGCTTTGCCGTTTTTAAAGCCGTTTTTTACTGCTACTTTCGAGTCGCTTATTCCCTGTAAATACGGTATTAAATTACGAAAAAAGTAGAGATCTGTTGATCTCCAATCGCAGCTCCGGCAACTCCAGCTTGCGACAGCGTGCTGTGAAGTGTACGGTATTACGTTATCGTGCAGCAACAGGCTCGGTTGTTCAATGACGAACTTCTCTACATTGTTTGCAGTTCTTGATAGTACATAATTGTCCAAATTGCGTTTAATGTTCGGATCGCAATAATCTATTAAAGATAACACCATCACAGGATGATATTTTTGAAAATAATGCAAATCGTTTCCATGATTGCATATCCGAGCAATAACAAACGACAAAAAGACAAATAAATAATTGATGTTGAAAAGGGATAATGTGACTCTGAATTAAATTTAGTTGAATTAGGAATTTCGACTAAAACAGATGTTATCTAAGTTCAAAGTCGCCAGTGGGAAAAAAACGGCAAATAGTTAGGTAAGGACTGATAGATCATTTTGATGATTTTTTTCTTTGTATTCATTCATTCAGTGATTCATTTAGCTAGTTAAAAATACAATAGAAAGTGTTTGTTGATCGTTATCTTCATTTGTAGCATTTAGCCACGGTCCACCCTAGAATGGTTTGGCATGAAGTTATGGTATCGCATTCGGCTCTAATATTTTTTTTTTTTATGAAGGAAATATTTTTTTTTATAGAAATAAATTCTCAGATCAGTAACTAACATAAAAAATCTTATAAAAATATCTCGAAATTGTCCCTACTTGATCGACTGAATTCGGCACCGTATGATTTTTAAAGCGTGCCGGTATAAACACAACATTATAATCCACGTCTCGCGACACGTAGTATAGGAATAGCGCCATTGTTCCGTTATCAAAGTGCGCGCGCACTCGTCAAGGCCATCTGAATTATCGCGACCCAGACGATGGGCGGACGCGTCTAGGGCGGCGTCGCCCCCGCCGATCTCCCCTCTCCCCCCTCCCCTTCCCCCGAACCCCATTACGCCACGCGCCCAACACAGCCTCTCCCGCGCACACTGCCGTACCAGTCGGAAGATAATGTAGACAGGGGTCGTAAACTTTTGGTACAGATTGGACGATGAAATTTTAATTTTTAAAACCACGTTTATATGGGAGTTGTGAAGTGAGCGACAGATCACATGCCACGCGCGGTGGATTGCTCATTTCACACCCCCTTGGACCAATCGCCACTGCGCCCTCTAGCGGATGAAAATGGCGGCAAATATTCGCACATTGACGACTTTCTACAGCACGTAATATGTTATATCTATAATTTTTGGGCGGCAGCCTAGCGACATCTTTGTTTTGAGATCTGGCAACATTGTTAGGCCAGCCGGATTCTAGTCTGTAGTGTACATGCGTATAGTTGTGTCGACCGTTATTTCGTGAGCTCCGCCGCCGACTCGCAAAGACTAAACGAACGTGCTCCCGTCGCTGTGGTCCCCGGTCAACTAAGAAGATTGGCGAGGGCGGAGAGGCATTTATTTGAGAATATTTTATCCATACAATTTTCTTTGAAGAAATTGGTACGGGAAATGATTGGTACGGGAAAAAATATATTTTTAGGGGTCTTTTTATTCATACAGGGTATTCTTCAACCTTTGAGATTAATGAGTTAGGCTTGGCGGCAAATGTTTTCATGGATTAAAAAGTGGGTCCAGCAAAAGCATTTTTTAACATTTTCACTGACTGTCACCGCGTATTTCGCATAGTAGGTATTTAGGATTTTTATGGAATTATATTTCAATCAAATGCACCTCAGATCATTGCCTCCATATCCGTATATAAATTAAACTTAAATAATTCGTAATCATGCTGTAACAGTGATGCTACAGAAGCACAATATTTTCTTTCAAACAAAAGCTCAACTTAATACTATGGAGTGGTCACCTACAACGGGCGAAGCCGTCATCCCAATAAAATCTAGCGATATATAATCATTCTTTTAAACGTGGTGTGAACGTAAAAACTTGGGGAAAAAACAGTAAACCTTCTAGTTACGCTAACTTGCCTGTGAGAGTATAATGCCTTACCGGGCACTAGGAAGTGTATCCAGGGGCAGCCTCACGCAGATTTGGCCGGATTTCTCCGTCCTCCCGTCTGGTCGCAGGTTCGAAGTCGCTTGCGCGGACTCTATCTAATGTTAGCAGTAATTCAGTTCGAATTTATCGCGGACCGTGGCGCCCTTTGCCCGTCGTTCACTTAAGTATACGATCCTACAGGGGTAGCTTCAAGAGTAGCTTTTATCAGGTCAACAACCACCCCCGCTACTTCAGAAACATATAAGATCCTTTTCAGACCCCTTCGATTATTTTCCGGAGTGCACAGTCGATCGGCTAACGCCGCAAGACGCGCTAACCGCACAGCAGCGCCCGAAGGTCACCCCTTAGAGGATCCGATCTCATGTCTACGACACAGCCGCGACAGGGGAAACGGAGTCCTTTCCAGGTTCGACCCTCTTCGAGGAGATTAGCAGATGGGACTTGAACCGTGAGTTTAGCCGACCAAAGATAACGAGCAGGTCATATGGTCAAAGCTGCACGGAATTATTAGCTGCCTAAGCACAACTCAACAATTAAAAGTTGAGAAACTATCCTACGTTTCCCATATTTTTACCAGAGAAGCATTTGGTGGTATATGTAACAACTTTGCAGATTGATAAATGTATAAGCAGATAGATAAGATTTACAAATTTAACCAAATATTTTTTTTTTTTTGGTTTTCTTATTTTTTTCTCAAATGTTGCTTATTTCTTCGTACTGATTCACCCACTACAGGATGTAACTAATTAAAAACTCATCCTGTATGTATACAATGTATGTATTTAGATATGATATTTATACAATAGATATACCTTCCATACAAATTTGATCACCGTCCTTTATAGGTCACACAAAGCTAAGGATTCTAATGTGAGGGATTCCAAAACTGAGGGATCTGGTAACTGATTAGTAAAACTATTGAGAAAACAAGCACATATGTAGTGAGACTCTCGATAATAATTTTTAAAACAAAGGACAAAAAATATGCAAATGATGATTAAAATTCAAGATATCATATTAGTGTGACGGAAGGCCGACTCTCACTGACTCCAAGATATTCGTTGTGAGAGCCGGGTGTCAACAAGTCCTTTTACTCCGTAATAAGATGCAATTTTATGTTATCAGAAGGTTTTATTTATTATTGGTATATCGATTTAACAATTTATATACGGTGATTTGAATGCTATGCCGTATCGTACTATAATGCCAGTATAACGTTCCCGAATATTTATCTCGGCGCGCGGCGAGGAAGGAAAGGTTACCTTTTGTATCAGAGATTCTGTGTCTCCTCGATACTTGCTCGGGTCTGCGGTGATGATGATGAGAAACGATTGTATGAGAATATCAAAATCACATTTTATTATTATAGTTTGAAAGATTATTAGCGACAGCTATCAAAAATATTTTCTGGGAAAAGAAAATATCGGAAAGGTTATCAACCGCTTATGTATGATAACGAATTCGAAGCCGGGATACCGACGGATTAACCCAGAGCGGTTTAAATCAAACCGTTCATCACAAGCCGTTGATGTGCCTATCTATACATCGTCGTATAGACCATGGTATTGCGAATTGCTTGACTATTTTGAATGGCATGAATAAATTAAGTTCGCGCCTGGCGGACATCAAAGCTTCAATATAAAAAAATCTATTTCCATTAGTTTTAAATTATGTCAATTTATAACAATATTACCATAAAATTTTACCATCAGTTAAAAACAATGTTGGATAAATACTAGCACCGGCGCATAGTAGGTTGCTACAAATTGATTTTTTATCACTAACATAATTTCAGAAAGCTCTAATTTAAGACATGTATTTTCTGAACAAAAGAAATGAAAATGAAACGCACAGTCAAATTAAATTCAATAAAGTATGCCGATGATTTTATGTATACAGGGTGGGTTTTTATTATCCTACATCCTTCAGGGGGGTGAATCAGTATAAGCAGTTAAGCAACTTTTGACTTAAAAATAAATGAATAAAAAGGAAATGTTTAGATTTTTTATTTTTTTTTTAGTTTTATTTTAAGCTGTTGCATAGCTTTTATCGCGGGTCTAGGCCAGCGCGGCGACCGAATGAAGAAATTTCTTAACGAAAATTAATGATTTTAAACTGATAATTACGTCTAAACGAATACTGCTTACGATTCAAAAAAAATATATTTTAAACAAGAACATTTTCCTAATATTCTTAGCTTTGAATATTTTAGATTTTGTTTATATTACATAGTGTAATTAATTTGTGAAATTAGGTCTAACCGAACACAAAAACGACTACTACGCAAATACTATCTGGCGTATTATTATGAAACCTGCACCTGCAAGATGTGGTTAAACAGAAATGGTAATGAAAAGGATATATAATGAGGAAAACGGATGATCGATAGTCTACAGCAGTACATATCGAGTAAATCGTGAGGAAGGCCGCACAAAAGATGGGAACAAGTAATATCGAGTGTAATCGGTAGGACTCGGACCAAAACAGCCAGACAGCAAAAGAAGAGTGTCTGCATGAGGCCTATATCCAGGAGTTAGCCTCGCAATGAAATAGGATTAATTTAAAAAAAGCACTTTATGATAAACGTAAGAAAATAAAATTGTTTTATTAGTATGGAAAACTCAGAAGCAAGAAAAGTGCTAAGGAGTTTAGCGTAAACAAGAAAACGAGAAGCAAAACGATAAATAACAATGAAAAGTCCTAAGTAAGTGCGAGTATTTAAATGTGTTTGCTCCGTGTTGGAATGACATTTAAGGGCCGAAGGGCATGGAAAGACCAAGAGATGAGAGGGAGCGAGGAAGAAGAGATGAAGGTAGAAAGAGCGAGGAATGGAGGGATGGAGGGAGGGAAGAGGTGCCAAATAAACGCGGCGCACCTCGAGGGGGAAACGGAGAGAAAGGGCGCGACGGGAGACAGACCTTGGACTTGTTAACGGGCGGCTGGAAGGGTGATCATGGGATGGGCGGGACGGGAGTAGGGCGGTGGCTAGACGCTTCTGCACGTGCTACGGATCTCGACGCACCAACACCCGCGTAGCACCCGTGTCCTGCGTAGGGAGATAGAAAATCGATTACACAAATCGAAGCAAGCGAAGCAATCGTTTAGAGAATATTGTAATGTTTTTAGCTAATCTAAAACTAAAACTATTAAAGGAGATCTTCGTGTTAGATATGTTAAACAACTGTCTAGAAGATATTTATTCGCATAGTACCTATTACTACTAAGGGAGACCATGAATAGAAGTCACGACCTTGTATGTCGTGATAGCACCCTCAACCCTTAGAAAGCAAGCCATGGGAATGAAACTCACGACGGCATGTTTTCAACCCTAGTTTTTTTTTGTAGAAAGTGTTGGTGCACGCATACCAATGTATAATAGTGGCTTATTCAAGGCGACTTTTTTCGCAAATAATTAGATAATTGCATTAATACGGAGATCGGCCGCCCGCGAGTTGTCGCAACGGAAAAACCACCGATCGGTGGTATTAGCATTTCAGCGGTTAAAGTAACTTTCTAGAGTAAGACCGGATTGTCAATTAAATTAGGAGCTAATGGGCCCTTGCTGAGATGGCCACGACGACCCATTTGTTCGGGCGGCCATCCCCATCCGGCGGCCTCCGCGCATGAAGTGCGAGCCCGGGTAGGACTATGGCCTTAGGGCTAGTTTTCCCCAGGAGTCAACCTTCTGGACGGTTTGCGCACTGTGCGGCGTAAGCCAATCGATTGTGCATTCTGACTAACAGTCGGGGGAGTCTGGAAACAGTACTGTCTTCTAAAGAGCGGGTTGACCTTACGGCGACTGCCCTTAAAACGACCATCGGCTACCCGATTCCGGGTGAAGAGCCGAACAAAGGATGCCGTGATCCGCGATAGATTCGGTTGACACCGTTTCACCGCTACGTAAGGGAGAGGACCGCGCAAGCGACCTTGATCCTGTAACCAGTCAGGAGGTAGGAGGTATCCGGAAGGTTAATTCCAGACAGAGATATCCTTCCAAACTGATAGTCAGGGGGCGAAGTTGCCCGCTGGGTACCTTACCCGGTGCCTCGCCGTAAGGCGTTGGCCTCTGACGGTCAGGTGGCGGAGCTTGACGGTAGACTGTTTTGTCCAAAGTCTTCTGCGCTCAGCTCACGGGAGACAGAACGATAAATTTCATTAAAACTTCCTGAGGTGACGGGTTCGCCCGTTGTAGTTGACAGCTCTAGTTGTCTATTAAATTATTTGCAATCTTAAATATAAATAACATATTTGCTTAATGATATCATTCTTCCAGAGTATTCATTTATAATAGCGAATTCTTTGACAATATGAGACTGGCGTGCATTGCGTTTGGAGTTAAGGTATGCATTCACGTATGTTCCAGCAACTTTCAAGCTGGGGGCTAAAGAGGACAGCAGGAGCCCCTCTAAGCTCCGCAAGCAGATTTTTTTTAGGATTAGGGTTGTTTGATATCACTTTTATTAATTTTTAGTGAGTTTACTGAACTGATTAAGAACTGACAAATATTTTAATAGACATATCGACATAATTAATTAGTGCCAGTCACCGTTTGTCCTTTCATAATAGACAATGTATTATAATTACTAATGGAGGAAAAGGAGAGGTTTTCTGTTAAAAACATATTGTCACCTTATCAAATATAGCGGTGCATTTTTATGAATACTGTCCATAGAATTTTTGTCGCCGTTTTTTTTCATTTACAATGAGCGTTTAAAATGCCCACTTAATTAATATTGACTAAAATAAATAACAACACCATTGTTCAAAATGTTAAATTGTAAGGGAACAGAGAAACGACCGAAAGAAAAAAGCATTCTAAGAAACAAATACTAGTGTCAGCTACGGTTTTAAATGAGACGGCAGAAAGTGGTGGTATGAAGCAGCGAAGATACAAGCCCCTGCCCTGCCGATCGTTATCTTCTGCCTAAAAGCAATGCTTATAGATCAACCAATAAGGCCCGATGACGTGGGTATGACACCAAGAAGACACTGAAGACGTACCGAAAACTATCGAGAAACGCACCTGAAACATTTTTCCTACTCGAACTAAAAATGGCAGTGTATGAAACTTAGCATAGTGTTAGATCACAGTATCTTAAAGTATGCTGATTAGGTAGATTTTTATACAAAATATTTAATATGAATTTTATTGTAATTTTAATATTTATAAGTTTTACAAAAGCTACTTAGTCTGCACCCTGTACGACACTACGTACGATAATGTGATCTAACACTAGGCTAAGTTTTATGACACAGCCATTGTTAATTCGAGAGTAATTTGCAGTTCTCTGGTACTGCGACTTTTTATTCAAGAGTATTGTAGAAAGCGGAGTCTTGATTTTTTAAATTGTTATTTTTTTATACAAAAAAATAAGATACTAAAATAAAGGACGTTTTATCAAGTGGCAGTGTTTTTGTGGACACTCACTGGAAATAGCCTAACAATACTAATGATGATGATAAGGGGGGGCAGTCTTCCGACCACCCGCACTTAGTTCTTCGGTAAGGACCATTGTAGCTTACCCCTATAACGATTAGTACTCCAAACGAAATGATTCCAGTCTGCCTAAGACCAGTTGCAAAGACACGACGAGACGGTCGGAAGCCGCATACATCGGCCATAGCTACCACTAATGCGCCCATTACTTTTTCTCTCTTTCAACGCACGGACTCACGTTCCAGTCCCTGCGTGTGGGGTCTTACACTATCCCAAGAGTCTGAAGGTGTTTAATAAACCGACAGTGCCATATTAGCAGTTCCACCGTTTTCGTAACAATGATCTAACCGTAGGTTAAGTTTCATACACTGCTATTTTTATTTCGAGTGAAAAAAAAATAAAAAGCGTTTCTCGATAGTTTACAGTGGTTTTGAGCAAACACCATCGACGTCAATGGGTCAATTAATATTGTCGATGCTGCGGGCCAACCCGCTATTGCAGGATGTTATAACAATTGTCGTCATATTTAAAACCTAAGAAGGGTTACAATCCATCATTGTTTATTGTCTTAATCACTCTTAAGCCACACAAGGTGGAAGCTTGTCCAAAGACACTGCGCAAAAACGGCACGGCGCACAGTGGGGCAGATGTCATGAAAAGTTGACAAAAATTATTTTTTCTTTTGTTTCAACAATTTTTAGTGTCAGCTAACATCACAATGCATTTTTCTGTTTTAAAACTGTTATTTATGTTTAAAATTCCACAAAAGAGTCTTAATTTGAAAACTAAAAATTATTTCAAAATGTATAACGATGACTTGTGATATATAAAAAAATAATAAGTAAAAGAAAACAAAATAATGCAATATAGTAACCATTTATTGCACAACCTTCATTCATCATCATCATTCGAATCATCTGAAACTAATACTGATGTGCCAGAAATATCTAATTCAGGTGCTTGCAAAGTTGGATCACATCTGGGTCTAATGTATGTTTATGTTGTTGTGGCTACTGCATATTGGTGATGAGTGGGTCTGATGATATCAAAAGCCTTTTAATGATGTCTTCGTTGGTCTTACTCTTGAAATTTTGTGTGAATATCCTTCTCTGTACCTTTTAAACATTTTGTTATTTGCCTCCTGGGCTTCTTCGCTTAGTTGCCCTATAGGCAATAAAGTTATTTCAACTATTATAGGCCCATGAATTAAAACCTTATGTATTGTAGGGGGCATACAGTACCACGGATATTTTTCCACAAAGAAACGTGCACTTTCCAATTTATAAGATTAGAATCGTTGTAAATTAATGGTGTATTCACTTGCCATTGCTCGTAGTATGGTACGAAATCGTTTTATCACTTCTAGATCGACTCCTGTTATTTTGCATGATACTTCTTCATTTTTAAAAAAAGCGTCGAGCCGTGTTCCCATCGTTACTGCTGCCATATCCAGGTTTAGGTGTGTCGATAATTACACCCAATTTCGATTTAAAATTTACCCAGATTTCATGTTTTCTTCTATTTATTATTTTTTTGTTCTCTGCGCCTCGAGCTTGCCATTTCTGTAATAGCAATTTGTATGATACATTGAGTAAACACTCAAGGAATTTTATCCAGGCGTGAAGAGTGGACATTCCAAATTCTAAATTATCCTGCTTTATAAGTACTAGTATTCACGATTATAATAGTATTACTAATACTATTATAATAGTATTATAATAGTATTACTAATGATATTAAAATCTTTAGACGTTAAACCACCTAAAAAACATCGCAATGTCGACTTTGTATCTGTTAGAGAATTGAAAATTTTACCGTCAACTATCGTAAAAAGCAATTTATGGGTAATTTCTATCACTGCGCCTTCGTCATTTTCATATTTGGTTGTGACTAATCGGTTTATTTTATATTGAATGTGTTCTTTTTCCTTTTTAGCAACTTCAACAGTTTCGTGAACGAACTGGGACTTGATTGGACGGCAAAATCTTGTTGAAGATGCCCTTGTATTGCTCCATAGTATCGTTTGTGCTTTAGTTGGGCCATCAGGATCTCCGTTTTTAAGCCTCAAGGGTACTAATAAAGACCTGAAAATACTTGAATCGTTGTATGACTCGTTTGTAAACTTTTGTTCAGATTCTAAGTCCCCACTTTGATATTAAAACTAACTGGTTGTTGGCTCTTCAAAACTTTATTCTGAAACTGAAGGATACGTGTAACTGTATGGTCGAGCAGTCCTTGTAGCTCAATCTCAGCCCCTGTTTCAGTCACTTCAATATACTTCTTATAAGGGTAGCATTCCTGTTTGGCTTCTTGTATTTTCTCGTATGATGAGAATCGGTCTGTAGCTTTAGATCTTATTACGTCGTATTGGCTTCTTGTGAGTTGCGCTTCTACAAACATTGATAAAGCTTCATGCGCGGGAAGAAGCCCGTTTTTTTTTTGCTTTCTCTTTCTTAAAAGCTTCTTTATAGTGTTTGACCCGTCTCGGAGAAGTAGTAGTAACTTCTTTTAGCAATGCAGCAGAATCAATTGCTCCAGAAGATCTTAGGCTCATTTGTACTGCGTAATACAGCTCCTCAGCACTGTGACTCCACCATAAGTCCTGTATTTTCAAACGCTTTGTCCTATCCGAAGCTTCTTTAAAATCCAATTTTGGTCTTCTCGATGTTAAGTTTCGGTCTACAAAGTTCGGGAAACTTATCGAAGATTTAAGCCAACTATCATTTTTTTTTTGAGAAGCCTTTGTCTTGTTTGGTTCGTAGAAGACCATCTTTTCTTGAAATCGGCAATAAAATAAGATATGTTTGTATTCAGCTCTGAATATTTCCATTCCGGGCATCTAGTACGCTCGATTAGGTATTCTTTCAAAAATGGTACTTGGTCGTTGAGTTTCTCATGGCTAGACTCAATCATTTTGTTATATAAGTCCATACGTGATATAAAAATATTAGTATATCCAGATCCTAAAACAAAAAAATATAAAAACTTAGCTTTTTAAAAATATTTATTATATTTACTATTTTATATTACTAGTAAATCAGTAATTTACATAAATTGGGGCAAATACGGGCAAACATGTTTGTTATCAATTGAAAGACTATGGTATCAGGTATAATAATATACCAAAATCATTGCACCTAGTGACAACTAGTGGGACTAAAAACCTTGTGTTTTCTCAAAAACAAACAAATACTCAAACATTTTATTAATTCAAAGTTCAAAATATTATCTAACTAAGAAATATGTCTAAAATACATTTTTTAAAGGCGTAACTATATTACTTACCCATTGTCGAGGCTTCCATAATATTTTTTAAATAAATAATCACTTAAACCTGACGTTGAAATACTTGAAAATTTGTCAAATTCGTACGGCCTGCGAGAAGGGTAAGTTTCGACTGACGTTTCTCGATCGTATTAGTGTTGAATCGAGGAAATAAAACCGGTTATCGACCGGCTAGTTATACCTGCTCTTTATGAGTTATAAACCAGAACAACAGATATCACTTTGCAAGTGGGACTTTTTGCCAACAATTCAGGGGTTTTGCCCCATTGTGCGGCGCCCTTGCCGTATGCACCGTGTTTACCCCTCGGCGAGCCGTGTTTATTTACGGCAAAATTTGTGTCAGTGTTGTATGGCGGCGTATGAGATCTTGTCCACAGCATCAGACGTTTACACGGCGGATAATTATTTTATTTATTTATTTCCATAATTCAAGTTACAATTTACAAAAAGAAAATCCTTATTCTAACACTAAAACATTTTAAAATAAGTTTACATATTATACCTAGCTTAGAAAGGAAATTCATCTTTTGATATATGGGTTTACCACTTCACTAGGTATGAACCTGTGTTGAGGTGGTACTAACATCGATAACTTATTTTGAGACGAGAGGGCAAGTCTTATCTAATACGTGAATACAATTTAAAAATTAAAGCTAAAATTAAAAAAAACATCACATTGTTTAGACCTTGATGTTGTTTACAAAATGGCGCGCGGCTAACGCGTCGTACGGTGAAAAAACCGTGTCGTGGACACGGTTTTTCCACGGCGCGGCTAAAGTGCCGTACGGTTTAAAAAAAAGTACCATGGCAAGAAGCCTTACAGTTGTGCTAGAAATAAAATTACTTTTCCCATTAAAAAAAACGTTATACTCCTCAGTCGATTGTTCAGCGACACGACAAAATACATCCCTGCTCACGAACACTGCCGCACGAGCCGATATATCTGTACGCACAAACCGCCGGCGAACCCTACCCCAACATTCGCCCGACGCGAAAATTTGGCGGGCTTTTCAAGGACGTCGGCCGTCTGAATGTCGACGTCGAAGTTCGCGACTTTGTCCGAGCGGACGAGAGCGTTTTTTGCGGCGCGCGGGGGAACTATTAGAAGCTTCACCCGCTCTGTTTCCAAAAGTTTCTTATTTTCCGTGGGCCTCCACGCTGCCGTTTGTTTCGCGAAGAATCGATTAGACACCTTAGGCGTTTTTTCGAGTTGCTCAAGTAATTAGAAAGTAAAAGGCACTTTGTGTGTACCGCTTTTCGCGGTGTTTCTACAAAACCTTACTTTGAAATCACTACGTTAGTTCTGAATTATGTATATTTGCCTTCCAAAAAAAAACGCTTGCGAGTAACATTTAGAATTAGAATTTACATACATCAAATCTCTGAATTGCATTAGATCGTTCTGAGATCCTGGGAATCCAGGAAAGTGATTTCTGGAACAAGTGTGTGTGGCTGTGTGTGTGTGCGTGTGTATGTGGTCTGTGTGTGTGTTTGCGCGCGCGTGTGTGTGTGTGTGTGTGTGGATGGGAGTGTGTCTACCACTGTATCTCAGAAACTACACGACATGGATCAAATTACATACAAAGTTCGTTTTAATGCTGAGAATTATCCGCCAGCGGAAAAGCAAGACATCCGCATTTTTCCTAAAAAAAATGGCGCCTTTCTAAAAATCAAAAAAATCATAAATCCGTTAATACTGCTCTTAGAGAAATAAATAAATGTGACTCACAATTCAGAGAACATTGTTAACAACTCTCGCTTATGTGTCTACCCACTGTTTTTCCGAAACTACACGAGATGGACCAAATTACATACAAAAAAGGTTCGTTCTAATGCTGAGAATTGTCCGCCAGCTTAATTATCCGCCAGCGGAAAAGCAGATACCCGTATTTTTTACAAAATGACGCCTTTTTTAGATAAAAAAAATCATAAATCCGTTAATACTTGTCTTAGAGAAATAAACAAATGTGACTTATAATTGAGAGAATATTGTCAACAACTCTTGCTTATGTCATATTTCGTCATCTTCAGCGGGCTTTGAAATATAAATGTGATATTTCGAAAATTGAGTACCTTATGATTTCGTTCTTTGAGAACCTTATGATTACGTCTCAAAAGCACTATATTGGAGCACTATTATGTACATGTTAAACATTTTACATAATATAGTTGGTTTGTTAAAAGCATGAACCCTGCGTTTTTTGTCGAAGTAAAACCGCTTAGGGTGAGTGGAGGAAGGGAGGGGGGTCCTCTACCGATTTGGCTATAGGGCCCACGCGAAAATTCCGCCCTTAGTTCATGTGGCTGAAAAACATCCCATTTTTACACGACTGCCCAACAAAAAGGAGTGTACTGTGTTCAGGGTTCATCTATGTATCTTGTCCGTTTCTTTATTTCACCCTAACTTCTAAACGCTTCAACCCATTCAAAAGTGTGTGGTATTGTTAGAATAGTTATGTCATTCCGAGTGTCATAAGGTACCTCAACTCTTCAAATATCAAGTAAGTAGTTAAATTTCCAAATGTCAATAAATTTACATAAATATGTCGTATTTAATGTCTTTCACAGGTTAACTATGTGCGTAAAACTAAAAAAAAATTTTGTTTTTTCAGATCTTCTTGGTTTTTTTTAAAGACATCATGTAATGAAAAACATTTTTCTGGAAAGTGGGTATGCTTTTGCGCAGAAGATTATTCTCTTATAGAGAAAATATCTAAATCTTCGAAAGATAAACATAAAAAATGCACTTCCTCGTAACCCAAATTCAAAAGGCAAAAAATCACAGTTTTTCCCTGATAAATAGTTTGCTGTAACAGAAATGTCATAATTTTAAATAAAATTAAAAATTAAGAAGTCCAATTTTTTATAATTCTAGTTTAGTACATATTTATTATGTACAGATTGAACCCCTGAAAGGATGCCGTTTTTAAAATGGCATTATTTATATTATAAGTCTTAGGGGACATACAGTTATTACATAACTTGTTTATTATACTTATTGTAAATGTTTTAATATTATAGTTATTGTAAATGGTTAATTTGATAATTCCAATAAAAATAAATAAATAAATAAAAAGTAACGCATTTTCTAAAGATTTTTGACCTTTCCTCCCCTTATGTAACGCGCCGTAATGTTTTTCAGTACCCCTCCTCCCTCCCCCCCCCCCCCCACCACCCCTAAACGTTACGTAACACCAAAAAGACCATTTTGACCTAAAACTCACTATTATTCCCCGTAAAACATAAACGAAAAGGGTTGCCAACTTGGGAGAACAAAATAAAAATTACATACAATACAATCGAGGGACTACATACAATACAACCGTGAAACATAAACGAAAAGGGTTGCCAACTTGGAAGATTTTAATTCCCTAGTTTTATTATTTAAATTAAAAAAAAAACAGTGTTACGTAACGCTTTGTTCGAACCCCCTCCCGCCCCTGTAATGCATCGTAATATTTTACAAGACCCCCCCTTCCCCCCAAATTGCGTTACGTAATACTTGAACGGCCTCTTACTATTAAACCGGTATTCTGTCACCTTTGGAGTTTAATATATTCCTCTCTGTAAATAAATATTACATTTGATTCAATCGGTATTATCGCAAATGCTACACTTTTCCTTGCGTTTCATATAAGAAACTATCTAGACCTCGCAATTCCTTGCGATTACATTGTGACATATGACATTATTGTGAAAACGAGGTGATAATATCGCGACAGAATGTTGGCCGCCTAAGCTTGTGCACGCGGAAAAATGATAGGAAAGGGCAAGGAGGATTCTCTCTAACAGCATTAGTGAGGGAGCCCATTATAGGTTATTCATACGACTAATAAACTAATCATATTTCCCTAACTGTCCCACTAAGTCTTTATTACTCACTTTTAAGACTATGTATTACGTTTTCTTCTGCTACCTTCGATTTTACATTTATCCAGACAAATGAGAGAATAAAATAAGAAGTTGCACATAATCACATCAATAATATTTGGACATATCCCAGAAGGAAGACTACTTTTGGTCAGCGCACCTATATATTCATAGCCACAAGGTTTCTAAATGCTCTTCCTGGTGATATAAAATCGACGCATAATAAACCCCACTTTAAAATGCTGCTTACAAATTGGTTCGTAAAAGAGGGACGAGAAAAAAACAAAAATATTGCACATTATATACATTATATACTATTATACTAATCTGAATACATTAATATTTATAATTTTACGTTATATTTATTTATTTATTTAATATTATATATTTTTTTACATATATATTTTATTCAATTTTATTTTCATAATTCCCTAGTTTTATTTTTATATTTCTTTATCTTAGTTATAAGCAAAATGCATTTTTTATTTTGATTTGAATCCATTCGCGGACATTTTTATTTTTCACCCCTAATTTAAGGTATTTAGTAGTTTTTAATGTAGTTGTTGCATGCTTATTCTTTTATGATCAAATGATTGTTTTCATATTATAATATTTTAATGTCGCAACAAACATATTTTATTTTTGTTTTTGTAATAAACACAGTATTAAGAAAGCACGCACAAAATGAAACATTCACCTCAGAAGAGGTCCCGGTCTAGTTAGGTGACCTTGCCACTGGGCTATCAATATATTCATGTTCTGTTATTTATTCAATGTTTATTTTTTTGTGTGCATAGTTCGTAAGATAAAATTCTTTTTGCATTACTTAAAAAATAAATAAAATAAATAAATTTAAAACATTATATCTTTCGTTCCACTGTAATATTAATTTTGGACAGAATTCATACTCTAGCCGTATATGTAATATGTAAATAAGACCACCAGTGTGCATCAATAGACCTCATCCACTCCATCACTAGATAGAGAGGAAGAGGTTTATTGATTAGATTAAAAGTCAAGTAAAGAAGGAAATTTAGCAACGGTATGTAGACTATATGATTCCATTTCATGTTATATTACTTTTAATTTTATTCTTACCTATTACACTAATTACTATTATAAAATATCATATTATATTTTAATTGTATAATTATTTATTTATATTTATATTACATGCTCGGTTACTGACGAATGTTTGGTAATGTCCGTGGCATTCCCCCAAACCAGGATCGCGCACGATAGCCTCGAGTGAAATTATGTATGGTACACGCTGAAAGCCGCACTCCTCCCGCTGAGAAATATAATTCTTTGGTTAGAAAATATCGGAGACAGTAGACTTTTCTATAAATTATTGATGAGAGCTTGGCAATTTATATTATGGTATAAGGTCACTCTTACGATCTTAGTTTACGTTACAAAAGCAATGGCTGTATTGATAATATTTGCTGAGACTTGACTTTTAGGGTTACCTTGACAGCCGAAGTGAATTCCTACGATTATCGAAGCATTTATTGCTAATTTGTAAGTCGGAACCATTTAGTTGATATTGGTAAAAAATCTTCAATTGTATTGGGAAGAGCATTTGTATTTCTACTAAGTAGTCTTGTACTAAGTAGTATCTAGTAGAAGCTAGTACCGTATACATCAATGATCCTTGTATATATATATATATATATATATATGTATATATATATATATATATATATATATATATATATATATATATATATATATATATATATATATATATATATATATATATATATATATATATATATATATATATATAAATAGTTGTTTTAATTACTTTGTCATTGTCATGTGTTTGCCTTTATTTCATTTAGGTAGATTTTATAACGTAGTTTGAATTACGTGTTTTTTGTAAGTCGTTTAAAACCTGTAACCTGGCAAGTGATACTTTGACGCTTCTTGCAATCCAAGAGATTTTTTGGTGTCTTAAGATTCGTTAATGTTTGGGTGGAAAAGCTGCCTCAAAATTCATATTAGGCGTTCTCAAGAAATTTCAAATTTGGATTTGCTTCCGTGGGTCGTGTTGTTTAGCCAATACACTTCTGAATATTCCCGAATTCTCCTTTCTGGATTCTCAATTATGTTCTGACTGATTCTACGCTATAATAAATATTCAGAGAGAATTTGACCTCAAACTCCTATATTAATTTAATAAAATGTTTGTCGGCTATGCGTGGGCGAGAATTTGATATATCTCCTCCGCCGGAAACTTTAATGTCGTACTTCAAAATCACCAGGGGATTGCCAAGCGAAATAAAGCACACCTCTATTACTTCCTAATAAAAATGTTATTATTTTATTTTATTCGTGTAGGTACCTAAATCATAATAACTGATTTTAATTTATATTTTATCTTTGATTTCATATTTATTAAATATAATTTATTTCTGACGTGGTAGAGTGTAAAATAGTCGCGCGCGCATCGAATAGATTCCGTTGGCCGCGCAAGTAATTTATTAAATTGCTACTTCGCATAAAAATCCCGCATATATAATAACATTCGCCTATTTCTATAACTATTATGAGATATAATTAAATGAAAAAGCTCGATGTGATGTTATTTATGTTTTTAATGTTGGTAGAATTGCTCTTCTTTTTACTTTAACTTGGGTCAAACGGCGACCTTGCCAGAACTGTAAGGATTAGATGAAACGTCATTGCTAATAGATTTATTGACAAATAAATGCTAAAATAAAGAAATCCGTTACAAAACATTACTATATCTTACTGCTTTAACTGACATAGTAGGTGCATTTTTTTTCATAGGAGTCAAGCACTGACGTATCTCTTCTACTACCAAATGAGATCAAATTTTTCTTGTCCTGTTACGTGTAATGAATAAATGGCACAGCGGACGCCATTAAAATGCATTGTTGCACAAAGTTGGTGTATTTTTTGTTCATGGGAGTCGAGCACTGACGTATCTATTCTACTACAAAATGAGATTAGAGATTTTTCTTGTCCTGCTACGTGTAATGAATAAATGGCACAGCGGACGCCATGAAAGTGCCGCTCGCGAGACGTTGACATTCCAACGACGACGCTGCTAATTGAGTTATTGCCGTAATGAGGATAAAGGTGGAAACGAAGTTGTGACGTTATAAAATATCTGCTTGGCGCGCGACACCGTGTCGTGTGCGCTCTCCGTCGTAGCCAGGGTCCGCCTGCAAGACCTGATGTTTTATGATTTAGCTGTTTATGGATATTTTCATAAATATCTTTTGTTGTTTATGGATAAGTTTATAATATAGCTTGATATTTATGGATAATTTCAAAAATATCTTTTGTTGTTTATGGATAAGTTTTATAATATAGTTTAATATTTATGGATAAGTTCTTAAATATCTTATATAGACTTATTTTAAAAATTTAAGACTCAATGTTTATAAATTAATAACCAGAGCTTAAAATATGTCAAACTAAACCATGACCTTATCACAGTATACCCAGACGGTAGCATATCTTAGAACAAAATTAAAATCAAAGCGAATACGCCACCAGTGGTAAGGGCTCGGATATGGCTGCCATATGTCTTGCTACTCGGCCCACGCAGATACACAACATTCGAAACGTCGCCAGCCTTTACCTGCGCGTTACGCTAAGGCGTTCGTCGGGACGTACCCCTCTGCCCATATTCCTCGCACTCTCTTCGCGCAATGCGCTGTAGCTCGAGAGTAAAGCTACTGGTTGGTAAACTGTGACCTTATACACTCAAGAGCAATGAATCCGGGTAACTAAAATAGCTTCAATATCTCAGAAACTAAGAATGCTAGCTTATTCAAATACCAAGTATTTTATAGTCAAATAAAAATAACTAAAGTTGATGTAAGGTAATAATCAACAAACAAGCTAAAACAGAATAAATGATTTCTTGAAAAACGAACTAGATGATTCGTGTGACGAATGATTTCTTGAAAATTTCACTGCATTTGTTTTTGTTTCTGTAACAAAAAATATATATAAGAAGCGCTCCTGGTATTCAATAGTTATTATTAATCGATTGGCTGATTGGCACGGTGCGCAAACCACCCAAGAGTGCCCGAATGTTGACTCCTAGGGGAGACAGGCCCGCAGGCCAGCGTCCTACCTTAGCTGTCACTTCTGCGTGGAGGCCGCCGAATAAGCGTTGACCCGTGAGTTTGACCAACCCTATACAACTGGGTTTAAGTGCTCAAACTGAAACAGGGCCCATTAGCTCCCATCCAGACTGTACAGTTGGGTTTTGCTGAAATCGTAAATAAGAGAGGGCCATGACAAATGAGAAGTTAGATAATTATCATAGATCCAAGCTTTTCGAGGACCAGAAATTGTCAATGCGCTATTTTTATCAGGCAACTATTGAAATGCTCTATTATATGTTCGCCAGAGAAGTGGGTGATGGGTGATTTTTCTGCCGAGGAATTGAAAATGGTTATTTGGGTCAATATGCGAGATATAAGAGACCTTATAGACCAATTTGGCCTATAAGGTCGAGTCGTGTCTATGCGGGCGAGTCCAAGGTAAAAGTCCACTTGGAGGGCTTCACTTTTATACAAACTGACCAGTCGCTTAACAGCTCCATTTTCTGTAATAGCAGGGAAATCTGCTTGGGGCTCCTGGTGATAAAAGTTAGGTCATTGGCAAAAGCGAGGCACGACGATCTGTACTGGGCGTCTGTTTTGAAACGGTAACACCCCACTTTTGGCCGAACTGGGTCAGGAGGATACTGAAAAACTATATTACTGGATTTCTAGCAGCATACTGAAAAACCATATTAAATATCGTCGGTGAGAGGCAATAGCGCTAAAATATTCCAATTAAATATGCTATAGAGCGGGTAGTCCATTCTTGCGTTTTGACATGGAACGTCAAACAGTTGTAGTAGGAGGTTACAATGTCGCGCACCACTGGTGGGAAGTTATACCAGCGGAGTGCAAAGGGGAGGAGACTGTGTCGGATTCACCCAAAGGCGTTCTCCAGGTCGAGCCAGCTTACGTTGATTTGGCGTTTGTGCTGTCTCGCATCCTTGATTGCAGCAGCTAGGAGAGAATTGTGCTCGAGGCAGCCGGAGACGCCACGCATGAGCCATTTTGCACTGACTATCCAAGGTACTCATTCCGGTGCATGGATTCGCTCATTCTTGTGTGGACTAGGTATGCCAAAAAAATCGCCACAGTATCTGTTAGACTAATGGACCATGTGTCCTTTGATCCGGTGCAAACCGGGACTTTTGAAATTAAGATGACTGTCGCTCGGCCAAATTATGTGGGACTACACCGCTATTCCATATAAGTCGGAAGATGGATCCTAAATATTGCAGAAGGCAGGGGCACTTTTTGTACACTAAGTAAGAGATACCGTCGGGACTCGGAGTAGAGCCCGACGGCTTTCTCTTTGTATGTGAATCTCCTCTAGAGATAGAGATTGAGAGGCTAAAGCTCCCGTAGGCAGATGCGGAGGTGTAATGCCCGGAGAAGGGCTAAACGGATGGAGCCGTAACGGATATTTCCGTCGTCATCACGAAAAATTAAAATTAGCGCGTTCTTAATACTTTCCCTACTGGTTTGATGATAGGCCGGGAAAATAAAATACAACAAGCTTTCCTAGTATTCAATATTTGTTATTAATTTGGTAAATATTGAGAAGGCTAGCACAGGGGCGGTGTCAATGGTCGTACAATGGTCGAACCCGTCACCCCAGGCAGGTATAACGATATGAGATCGTTCTTTCAGCCGTGGGATGAGCATAGAAGACTTAGAGACAAAACAAATCTACTGTCTAGCTAGGCCAACGCCTTGCGACTAGGCATCGGGAAAGGTAATTAGCAGGCAGTCTCGCCCCCTGACTATCATTTTGGAAGAATATCTCCGTCTGGAACTAACCATCAGGATACCTCCTTCCTCCTGACTGGTTACAGGTTCGAGGTCGCTTGCGCGGTCCGTTCCCTTACGTAGCGGTGATACGGTGTCTCCCGAATCTATCGCGGACCATAGCATCTTTTGCTCGTCTCTTCACTCGGAGTCAGGTAGCTGAATGGTCGTTTCAAGAGCAGTCGCCGTGAGGTAAACAACTAAGGAAACAATACTGTTTCTAGACTCCCCCGACTGTCGGTCGGAATGCACAATCGATTGGATGACGCCGCACGGTGCGTAAACCATCCAGGAGCGCCCGAACGTTGACTTCTAGGGGAGAAGTGTGAGTCTTACCCGCGAGTCCTTATGCGTGAAGGCCGCCCGACGGGTTTTGACCAGTGCGTTTGGCCGACCCAACACATGGTTCTTAGTGGCCAAACTGCAACAGGGCCCGTTAGCTCCCTTAGTTTATCCGGTGAGAATAAGCTAGCACTCTTAGTTTCCGAGATATTCATACGTTTATGTTGGTGACCCAGATTCATCGCTCACGCGTGTTCTTATCATTGTGTCTATCATCTTATCGAGTGTAACGCATCTAACAAAAATTGAATAGTCACTCAAATAGATTGCGTTCCCGAATTCCATGAATGAAACAAATGTAGTAAGTAAGCGACAATGAAATAAAATGAAAACAATGCAAAGAGGAAAAGAATGACGAAAAGTGCCGATGGATGGCGGATGCCAGCAGAGCGGCGCGACACGTGAGGAATTCGCTTACCCGAAGTGATAAACGATTTCCCACGAGTAACACGCAGCGAACGTACAAATTTGTCTACAGGCGCCGTCAAAAACGACAGAGCGCAGCGCTATAGCGGCATAACGAGAGCGTCAGGACAAATTAGGCGCGAATGATTCACAGCAAACTGCGGAGCGATGCAACGGTAGGCTTCGTAGAAATGTTATCAAACACATTATGCAACGCGTCGACATTCGCGCAGGCGGCGCCAGAGCGGCGTGTGACTGCCGGAATTTCACTAGAATAGCATATTTGCTTCACTACTCGATTTGAAATAATGGCAAAATTGATGACCAGGATATGAGTATTTACAGTCTGTCAAAAAGCAGATATAACAATTTAAAGCAAAAAAGAATTTTTGAAAACAAGCTTTACTTTCTATAAGGGAATTCCAGTGACAATCTTCCGTCTCCATCTTCAGACTCTCGACATCATGTATAATGGAAAGTACTCAAGTCAACAAAACAATCGATCCTAAACTCGACTATCTTAGCACTTTCTATCGGGGAGTTCCATTGGCAATCTTCCGGCTCCATCTTCAGAACCTCATCATCTCTAATTAGGTCGTAAAAAATGGATAGGTACTAATTTATTTGCTATACAGTTTACCTATAAGGTGTACAATATTTATTTTACTATAATTCACTTCGCAAGTTGAAGGAAAACAAACCCGAAAAGTATGATGATTGGACTGTTAGATTCGCTGATATTCTCGGCGAAGACAAGCCTTAAAGCTATCCCCATCCAATCTATATTGTTTTTGACGTGAAAACGTCTTTTAAAAGGCTGTCATATTAAGGTCCCGCCAGAGTTAGCGATGAGATGCTTTTGTTGTCCGAAAATATTTAAATTTATCTCTTGGTGCAAGGGTTGCGGCGCGAAGTGGCGTATATATTAAAAAAACAGACCCTTGCTAAGTGTATTCAACTTGCGTGTTTGTGTGCTTACGTCATCGAGCAGGGAAGGGGTCAGATAGAGGGTCTCAAAATTCCCTCAACACGACTTAAGAATCAGCTATAACTCCGCAAACGGAAAGGGTTACACAAGTGATACGTCGTCGAGAAAATCTTGAGGAATTCTAAAATGTTGAGCTAAGCAGAAAAAAGTCGTCAAGTAAAAAGTTGTGCTGAAGGACGTTTTCATGCAAAAAAGATTTCGATAGTGAAGCAATACTAGCCACTTTTTTTAGCGGACCTCGAAACATTCTCACGAAGAAATTTTTGATATTCACGGGCTTTATGGGTATGCGCTGAGTCCTGCTGGATTGCCCTCGCTACGCTCGGGATTCTACTCTAGAATCCCTCACTTCGCTCTGGATTCAAAAAAGCGCCCTCGTCGTAAAAATATTATTTTGCTGCCTTGTGATACAATCTACTATTGAGGACATACCTATCCTTAGAGAAAAAAATCAATAAAAACGGTAGTCAAAACGATAAAAATAAAAATATTTTCCTAGTCATAATCAGTTTATTATTTTTTTAAACAGGTAACAAATTATAATAGCTCGAGATGTCCAAAGTATCACAAAGCAATTTGAATAATGGCGATAACAATGATAACATTAATAATAAAAACACATTATTGAACTAAAATTGCGGTTTTGCACAGTGGCAGACTAATCGCACTATGGCAATCTCCTACAGTCAACTATAGTCATATTGTTGAGAGAGTATCCTAGATATCGGCATAGCATAATCGAAAATGGTAATATAAAAAAAAATTGTCCAAGATACAAATAACAAGAGGTTTATAGATAAAAAATCAACAACTAATTTAAACTATATAAAAATAGAATATTAGTGATATTGAAAGACTGACGTTGTCCGATTTTTTTAAATAATAAGTTTTAAAGACCCATTGCGGATTTTTCAAAGCCATCCATCCTATTAAGAGCATGCATGGCTAGGTTCTTTTCAAAGCATTTTTAAATGTAATTTCTTGGAGTAATTTTATATCTAGAGGTAGCATGTTAAAAATGTTATAGCCTAAGCATAAAAATCAACGCAGGTGTTGGCTTTATCGTAATTTAGGAATTACAAAATTATCTTTATTTCTGTTATTAGCAATATTTTGACTGGGATGTGTTTTACAAATCGTCATTTTTTTTCCGCATAAATGAGGAATTTAGCAATAAAATCGGTTGCTAATGTAAGTATTTTTGTTTTGCTAAAAACGGAAAAATTATCTTTATTTCTGTTATTAGCAATATTTTGACTGGGATGTGTTTTACAAATCGTCATTTTTTTTTTCGCATAAATGAGGGATTTAGCAACAAAATCGGTTGCTAATGTAAGTATTTTTGTTTTGCTAAAAACGGATGAACAACTACAGGATAACTTAATATCTATCCAAATGCATTAGAAATCCTGCTTTTGTTTTCAGTTACTATAACCGAATTGCATCCGTAGGATGATAATCAACATGATAAGCTGACAGTTAACCCGTTGAGTATGATACGACCAAATCTGGTTCTGAAACAATTATCCGTTGAGTATGATACGACCAGATCTGGTTTCGCGTTTTTTTCACTTCTTTGACGTTCTCATATTTATTCATAATTATCTAATTGTTTTACAAAATGATATTTCAATATTCTATATTCGAAATTTCAATGCAATCATTGTGCAGTTGTTCTTTTTATGATTGGTGTAGTAGTTTCGTAGTTATAGGTAGTACTTTAAGGTCGATGTCGCCGAAAATCCTACAAAAGAGACAGATGCATCCATGAAAATACCCATTTACTCCAAGGGTTAAATACAAATAAGCCAGCAATACCCTCGCGGTTTAGGTTTTATTACGAACGAACTTGATAATAGTAGCTCTCACATGAGACTGAATGAATACATCTGAAGAAGATTGGGTGATTGAGATATACGTAAATAACAACACATGTGTTTTTGTTGAGATGACATAATTTGGTTCTATAAGCTTCAGTTACTCTTATTATGTGTGAAAAATCAACCTTTGGGTTATCTTTTTCTGATATTGCGACTTCCGGCGCTTCTATATTAGGAGCATACATACACATATATGATAGGAAAGACCTTGCGTCAGTGACGTTACTCTCTCAATTTATCGGGATAAGATTTGTTTTGTTTCATTAATAGCGCCATCTTTGACCTGACCGACTGGCTGGTTAATTAGCTTACATCGATTACATTTTATAGAGATCTCTCACAGACAGACGCACAGAGATGAAAGGTCGAATACATTAATTAAAATGTAAATAATATGAGTCGTAATAACAATCTGCAAAATTCTCGACGCCTAGATCGAAAAGACAGTAGACTAGTGGACCACATGCATATACTAGGTACACTTCCTGATTTGATTATATAATAAGCAACTAAAATGCGCTTCTCGTTTTGTTTACCCTGTGAAACAGAGGAAAATTAATAGTATATTATATTATTACGTACCTACTTAGATAATTCTTAGATAACCATACAATGTTATTGTTTATAAAACCTCTGATACTTTCATATTATCTATGGCGTCATTGCAGACAGGAAATCGAAACTCGAAATTACACAAAAGATAATTAAAAAAAGTGTAAATTCAAAGGACATTTTTTTTAATAATCATATTTTTTTATGTGTTTTGGTCTCTTTGGCGATGGTAAAGAAGCTGGTAAATAGTTTTTTTTATTTTCATCGAGGTAAACAATAAAAAAAGATTGGACGAATGCAATTGAATAATACATGCATGTAGTATGTCAAGAAATAGATGTCCTCAGATTGATAAAAGTAAAAAGGTACATTACCTCACAGCAGGTAGTCACAGAACTGACTTCTTCTCATTCTCTTTCAACGGGCATGGAACCCGTCTTTGGAATGGTTTGCCGAAAAATGCCAGAAACATGCCAATCACAACAAGTTTTAAAAACAGACTAAGAGAACATTTGAAATCTTCCACATAAATTCCCTTTCCTTTCCCATTCTCCTCCTGTGTAAACTTTAGCGTCCTTAAAGGGTTTTAGATTATTTTGGTGCGTCACATTCGGTGCCCAAAAAGAGTTAAATATATATTTCTTTATATCGTCTTTTTGTTGTATTTGTCTCTTTATATAGGTTAAGTTATGTAGCATCTACTCGCAAATAATGTTGTTACAATAATATAGGTTATGTCTAAAATATTGCCTGTAGGCAATCAGCTGGCCTTTTCGTACGAATATTGCTTTTTATTATTATTATTATTATTACATTAAGAATATATAATAGACTTACGAAAATATAAGTGCGATTATGCTCATTGGCATTTACAAGAAAAAATCTTCCTCTTTTAATCGCCATCAGGAATGCGAGTAAAACGAGTCTTCAGCCTACATAAGGAGTTATTTAACATGAAATATGTAACTAATGAATTTTATACGACCTGATATAATACGTAATTACATTTAATATATATTTTTCCTGGCGCCAACTTTATGTACCGGTATTATCATGATGTGCCTATATTTTATTTAATCTCATCATTCTAGTCTTATTTAATTCTATAAAATAAAATAAACGAGTAAAAAGTACCTGGTTACAGGCTATGACGTATACATGCGTATTTCGTATCCGATTCGTGTAATTGATAGATTTGTATTATGGGATAGTTCTAAACTGCTGACTTTATCTTGACCGTCTGGGTCACCATTTTCCGTTTGGATCTAATTAACGGAATTGCATTTGCACTGTCGATCGAATGCAATAACAAGACACACAAATAGAGTTTTCAACTACAACGGGCAAACCCGTCACCTCAGGAAGTTTTAACGATTGGTCGTTGTATCTCCCGTGAGGTGAGCGCAGAAGCCTTGGACAAAACAGTCCACCGCCAAGCTTCGCCACATGCCCGTAAGAGGCAAACGCCTTATCCGCGAGATAACCAGGTATGTTTGTTACCCAGCGGGCTTACACTCACGCCCTTACTTCCAATTGCGACCAGATTACTCCGGTCTCTCGACTGGTTACGAGTTCGAGGTCGCTGCGCTGTCCTCTCCCTTACGAAGCGGTGAAACGGTGTAAACCAAATCTATCGCGGACCACGCCGTCCTTTGCCCGGCTGTTCACCCAGGATCGTGTAGCCGATGGTCGTTTCAAAAGCAGTCGTCGTAAGTTCAGCAACCACCCCCGCTCCATAGGAAATAGGACTGCTTCCAGACTCTAAAATGTACTAACCATTAAAAAATAGACAGGAACTTTTTGTGTCATTGATACTCCTTTATTTTGTGATATCGGTAATGCTACTGTACTATTATGATCATGAGAATTATAATATATATTCAACGCACCACAAAGTTACACGAGTAACAACAGCATCTTATCCCAAAAAGGAGAACAAGTTTTGCACAGAAATAATTACTTACGTTGCTCCTCGACTGTTCAACACAATTAATAATGTTTTTTCTGTAGGTCTGAAATTAGGACTAATCACGAAGTAAATAAAACCCCAACAAAGTCAATTTTGACTAGGGTCGACAAGCAAGAGAGGAACTAACACTTCAATTATTTTGAAACTCTAATAAAAAAATCTTTCTAATCACCTTTCGCCATACTGTCCCATAAGTACCCCGTCGTGGAAGTGAAAATATGGAACACCTATTATAGTCTAATACTTTCACTATTTTTTCATTCATCCGAAACTGCAAATACAAGTTAAATATGTCATAATAATAAAGTTGAAAACACAAAAAAACTAAAATATACATGAAACAAAAAAAAACAATGTAATTAATTACCTAAAACTGATGCAGCAAATAATCAATAAAAATAATGCTAATAATAACTAAAGTCAACAAAGTAAAAGATAAATACTTCATATTGAAATACTTGAACCGACAATAATTATAATAAATGATCAAACATTATCGAATTATTTCTACGAGGTAAACCATAAGGATAATCTGTTTCGAATGCTTTCGTATTTATACTTTTACCTATATTTCTACGTTTATTCGTAGTTATAAAGGTATCTTACAGATGTTATATTATTTTCCATAATAAGTATGTACTAGTATATTAAAAGATATTGTAATATTGAGGTCGTCTACCTGATAAAAAGCATGTCCGATGACCCAGTGTTTAACTCAATATTTGAAAATTTGTGGTTCTAAATCTCGTATTGACTTTGAAAGGTTATTAAATTATTTAAAGGCCAAATACACAAATGACTTTTGGATTATAGTCAAACGGACTTTAAGGAAGGCTTTTTTTGACTAACTTTTTCAATTCCTCGATTTCCTTTAGTACTAAAAATTAAATAAATGAAGGAGTATCAATGTCACAAGAAAGTCCTATGTTTTTATTTCAATCATAAGTACAAATATTCTACGAAGTTTTGAAAGTTGTATCATAATCACCACAACTGATCCATTTTTATTCAAAAATATAAATGAGTAAAATATTATTATTTTGTATTGAGAAGGTGTTTGAAATACTTAGAATGTTCTTTTCTCCTTAGCAATATTAGCATCTATCTACAGTTGTATTTGTTTGTTTATTCACTTCTTGTATCTTTTTATTATGTGTGAAAACTTTTAATTGGCCTTCAATACTTATTTCTCAATGTGTACTAATATATGTTTAACTACCTGTAAGTTTTCCTAAGAAATGAAAATAAAATAATATTTTCCAGACATTTAGTCTTATTTTACCTACAAAAATACGAATACGTACCTAATTAGGTAAAGAAACCCACTATTTAATAGAATATTCAAGTAGAATATAACAAATATATAGAATCGCCTTTTGTTACAATAAAACTTTTAAAAATATTAAATATATAAAACCAAAAAATATCCGAAAAAATACTAAATCTTTTTTTTATCCGTAATTAAATTTGTAATTAGGTGCCGTTGATATAAAAGTAAGTAATACAAATTATAAAGTATAAGAATAAAAATCAATTCGTAACATCAAAAGAAGAAGGATGACATCTCGCATTTTTGCGAGCACGTCGAAACGTTGGATACCGGGGTACATACTGCGAAACAAGACTCGTAATAGCGTTGTAGGTCACTGACTTGTGTTAAAAATGAATGCATCTTATATCTGTGAAAACCAGTTTAAAATGTTGGTCCTTCGAGCCGGATTTGAATCAGATTTGGGCTTATTTGCACTTAACTTGCAGTAACATATTACCTACCAAAATTAAGAAGAAGCTGGTGCATATCATGTGAAATCTCCATATGCCATGGCATCGTTATCGAAACCCGATCCGGCGGACGCTGCATCAACGATAATTCCGAGGTGACGTCATTTCCTTTCTAAATACCACACATCCCACCCCCCCCCCCCCCCCCCATCGTTCCTTCTCGTGCACGATCAGCTGCCTTATGCACACGGCTATAAAGCCGTATGATTGTATGGTTGTATGTGGACGTTGCCATGGTCTCCGGCGTTAGAGTTCATTCATAAATTTGTGCCAATTTACAGGTGTATTGTGCAACTAGAATGCTTTCGATTATGCGTTTAGAAGTGTATTGAACAGATCTGACTGAGGCTTATTTTCAGTTTCAGGTCAAAGCTGTTGCCCACACTTTATTTATAATAATATCAAATATCTGGTTGATACGCGGTATCATATACTGTCCCAACTATCCTCTTGACGAAGGTACACACAATGCGTCGCTGTTCTAGCTATAGGCTATAATGATCGTGATATTAGAGGCTATCAGGTTCGATTTTAAAATTCTTTATTTTCTACCCATCATTTTGAATTTTGAAATATTAATGTCGTAAAACATATTAAGAAATGTGACTTACATATTAAGGTATAGTTGTCAACTACAACGGGCGAACCCGTCACCTCAGGAAGTTTTAACGATTAGTCGTTCTATCTCCCGTGAAGTGAGCGCAGAAGACTTGGACAAAACAGTCCACCGTCAAGCTCCGCCACATGCCAGTAAGAGGCCAACGCCTTAACCGCGAGATAACCGCGAGATAACCCAACGGGCTTACACTCACTCCCTTACTTCCAATTGCGACCAGATTACTCCGGTCTCTCGATTGGTTACGAGTTCGAGGTCGCTTGCGCGGTCCTCTCCCTTACGAAGCGGTGAAACGGTGTATACCGAATCTATCGCGGACCACGGCATCCTTTTGGGAGATAATGGGCCCTTGCTAAGTTGGCCACGAAGACCCATTCTGTTCAGGGTTGGTCACACTCGCGGGTCAACACCCATCCGGCGGCCTCCACGCATGAAGTTCGAGCCCGGGCAGGACTCTGGCCTTAGGGCTAGTTTCCCCTAGGAATCAACCTTCTGGCGCTACTGGACGGTCTGCGCACCGTGCGGCGTAAGCCAATCGATTGTGCACTCTGACTAACAGTCGGGGGAGTCTTGAAGCAGAACTGTTTCCTATAGAGCGGGGGTGGTTGCGGACCTTACTGGGACTGCTCTTGAAACGACCATCGGCTACCCGATCCTGAGTGAACAGCCGGGCAAATGTTACTTACAGCAAACCTAAACCCTATTAAGAAATGATTAACAGCAAAATTAGAGGTGCTATTCTCAGGATTCTAACACACTCTCGCTTTCCATGGCCAGCCATGGTCTTTCACTCCATCTTAATCAGGATAGTAAAATTGCCATTTTTACTTATAATTCCAATTGTTTTACACATTCCTTCACTATTCGTGCAGTTACACTATGGAACCAGCTCCCTTTCAATATCCGACTGTTGAATGTTTTGTTTTTTTTATGTTAAATAAATAATTTTAGTCTATCTATCATGAAAGACGAATCTTCCTATATACCTCGATACTTTGTGACTACGAACTACCACCAAATGGCTGCAGGCCCACGTACCATACGAGTGGGTATTTCTTGACCACAGATTCGAGTATAGATAACCATGCTTATTTGTTTTTACTAGTCTATGTTCAGCATGGAGGCCCTGGCAATACATGGAGGGACATGACTCTTGGCGTAATTATGAAGCAATTAACTCTGCACTTCGCTCATCTGCGCTGAGGTAGTAACGGAGGTTGTATAAGGGCTTTTTTCGAAAAAACGCCATTCAATGTTCTTGTTAACACGAGTCTCAAAGCACAAGTTGCTATCGAAGATAATTCCGAGGTTCAGGGCATTATGGACTAAGGGTAAATATTGCGATGATATTAATATATCTGTGAATCCAGCATCCTGTGCTCTCGTATTTTTTAAGACTTTGCTCTTAAATTCTTGAAACCGACATGACTGATTTGGTAGCAGGACTTTAGACCAATCAACTAACTGACCAAGATCGTCGTTGATATTAGGCGCTGCCACACTCGGCTCAAGACTTTTAAGGCCATGTAGATCGTACGTACTATGTGCGAACGTTTATTAAAGCTGTAATAACTAATAAGACACATATTTTTTATAGTTTTTTTTTAATTATTCAATGAATATATATTTCAATCTATCGCCAATAGAGAAAGTTAACTCTCTTCCAACGCCTTATCAATTATATTGAATTTTGTAACTTGGCCCCGTAAACGGAAATTTAAATATAACCAATATTAGAGCAGAGCCATTTCGCGGTTGAAGTATAAAAGCAGTAGCACGGCCAGAATCCACGAAATGACTAAGATTGAAACTACTTATTAACGAGATACGAAGTAGGTACACATCAATAATAGTGTTAATTAGTATTTAATCTGGCAAAGCATTTCCGAGCATACAATAACCCAACTCCCCTAATCGGCATAATCCCATAACCCTCTAACCGAAAGAATCAAGTGTTTGTATTTTTTGTGTGGAAGAAATACATCGATCAACTTACACAATAAGCCTACGTCCGGCGAGGCGTGTGATCATTTCGTCGGAGCGATTGTCCCATCGCGAATTAAGATTGTTTGCACGTCTTGGCAAATAGTGGTAATGGAATCCAGCATACCAATATCCTAAAACAGTCTCATATTAAGAGAGTGAATCTTAATACCTACGTGCTATGACAACAATGTTCGAGCTCGACCTTGACAAAGATGTTACCTGTTTTAAACATGTCTGGTCAATAGAACAAAAAAATGGCGATGTCGATAGATGTTATGAATTTACAGGAAATAAAGCAAAGTATGATAGCATCGAATGTATAACGAAAGATAACAGATGAACAATAAAAAGAGAAAAATGAAAAATCCAAAACTCGAAGAAAAACACTTATAAATCAAATAGTGCTTATCGTACAAATAAATAAGAAAGAAATTTAAAAAAAACACGACGAAATAGAAAAAAAGCAATACAGCACCTATCGAATTCTACAAATAGTTCAAATTCTAACCGCATACAGTTGTAACAACTAAAAGTGAAATTCTAACAATAGGTACAACAAATAGAACGACACATTATATGAGCATAATGAGCCAAAGAATATCTTAGCCCAAATCCAAAAAAAATACCCATAATCAAATATTGCTCGATTATCGTCGGTGGTAAGTTGAAAAGGCCTATTTTAACGATGAACGTTTTACAGTAGAGAGATATATAAAATGGTCGTCCGAGTTATTGCGAAAATTATGTTTCCTAGTATTTGTTTTGTTTTGTTTAATACTTTTTTTTACTATAATCATGACAAATAATTATTAGATTGACTTTGTAGTTTTAAGTCTCTAATACGGTTATTATAAATTATGTAGTGACGCTTTTAAGAATAATTTAGTATCGATACTTAGAATTAATTTAATCTTAAGCGGCTATCCACAGTATTGTTTAACTAATCTCTAAACAACTATGTATATAATTGTTTCACTATATAATTGTGTAAGTAATCTCTAAACAAGATGAGAATTCTTATTCTTCAGAAAAGGGCTGTACGCAGTATATACAGAGCTTCTCCAAGATCTTCGTGAAAGCCATTTTTCATCGAGTCGGGTATCATGACGATGTACTCTTGCTACATCATTCAAAATATTATGTTCGCTCGTAAACAAATATCGGAGATCCCGACGAATAGTGATATCCATCAACACAATACCAGAAAAAATACTTACATCTTAATCGGCACCGGCTTAGAAAGGTGCGCAAGAGTTTCCTTTACCAAAGCCTCTGTTACTATAATAAGGTCCCAGCGCATATCAGAAGACTTAGAGAGAACCAATTTAAAAAAATATAGTTAATAGCTTAGTCAAGAATCATGTATACGACTAAGAGATCTGGATAATGCTGAATCCATATTCCAAGAGTATCACAAAATAAAATAAAGAAAAATTCCTGATAGTTGACATTTGCAAAAGAGCGTAATATTTATTTTTATCAACGAAGGTTATATTGCTAGATTTGACAATTAATTTAAATTTTATAATGTTTTATATACTATTATCTCTTTTCGTGACTATCACATTATCACTTTGATAATTATAGTTACAGGCATTGTGCCCTTTATTTAACCAGAAATTATGATTACTACATTATTTTCTATTTAACAGGAATATATCAAACTGGTTATAAAATACTTAAATTAATGTTTATAGTCACAACTATCACGATAGTCAATTTTCCTTAACCCCTCAGGCCCCGATTGGCCGATATCGGCCACAATACGATTCAGCGTGATGGCCCCGTTTTAATTTTATTTTAATTTAATTTGTTATATTTTATTGTGTTTTAATATGTTAATATGTTTCATTTTAATTATGGGTACAGTGGTTTGGCAGTAATTAATGTTTTGATGAGACAGTGTCGTAATTCAATTTTTGTACTAATTTTTACTAATTTTTTTTGGGACAGCAACTTGTCAATCGGCTGAGGGGCCGAGGCCTGAAGGGTTAATCACTAAAAATGTTAGATGCAATGACGCATCCGAGTGGAATGTCTACCTACTGGAGTAAAATAAATTGTATTGTATAAGGTTTTGTTTATTATATTTTTTACTATATCATGTTAAATAATTATTTGATTGACTTTGTAGTTTTAAGTTTGTAGTACGACTATTTTAAATTATGTGGTAAATCTCTTCACAAACTTTTAGTATTATATTTTTAGATATATTTAATCTTAAGAGGCTATCCAAAGTATTGTGAACAACATGTTTAAGGTTTTGAAGATAATAAACTTGATTTGATTTGTTTTCTAATGTAATCTATTTTTAAAAAATTGAGATAACGTTTAAAAGAGTTTAGGCGATTTTAAAACTACTATGTATAAGATTTGAAGACAATAAAGGGGTATAAAATTTGAAGACAATAAACGGGATTTCAAAAATTTTATTTGTTTTCTAAATTATTGTATTTTTAAAATTGAGATAACGTTTAAAAGAGTTAAAGCGATTTCGAAAGTTACGGTATTAAAGTTAATGAATTTTGCTTTAATTCGACATCATGTAAATAAAACAAAAAAAGAATTTTCATTATCATTTCTATCATATAAAGTTGCCCTAGAGCACGAATATTAAATGATTCATTTTAATCAAATTAAGAAAAATCAATCATAAATTATAGTCAAGTCGATCATATAGTTTCAATAGTAAGTAGACAATACAAAACTGGAAAAGAAAGAGTAAAAACATATTTAAATAAAATGTTCTATTATTTGAACCTCAAACTGCTCAATAATTTAATCAAATTGAAAGTTGCAAAAGGGAATATTCAAATTAAGCCCATAAAATCCTACATCTAATCAAGCTTACAATTAAGCTTACAACTTCTAATTTTCATTTTGAAATTCATGCATTAATGATGGGCGCAATTCAATTACGCCTTTTCATCGTGTTGTTTTAGTGTGAAATTTTAACACATGTCCTCTGACATTCGCCCTTTCGACCATCTTTAAAATAACATACAATAAGAATGAGATATGCCCTTTAGTCACGTTATGAATATTGAACAGACCAGACAGAGAACCTGCTTGGCATACTAAACTTAAAACATCGAATAAATTAGATAGGCCCTTTCGACTTTCCACCGACGTTATATTTATATTGCTGTAATAAAAATAATTCAGAAGCCTAAGAGATTACACGCCATTGCGCACAACGTTATCAGCTTTATTAAAAATACAAAAAATCTTTAATAAACACTCCGTTGAATTAAATACAACCGCATCCATAACCTTTTGACTTACTGACATTGCAACTTTATAAGAAACTGTTACTAAGTTGAAGCGATATCGATACATGTTATGAAATGTTATTAATTACTGAGATAATGGTAATTGGTTCGTCTGTGATAATAATTTAGGTTGGGGCTAAAATTGCGCTACTAGTTTCTTAAGACAAATAAAACGCACTAGTTCAAAATGAAAGTCAATTAAAGGGAAAAACATAAATGTTAATCTGCAAAATGACAAAAAAAAGTGCGCATTTGCTAAAACTGCCAACTATTCATCATATAAAAAGATAGAACGCCAAATATAATACTTTGTGATTATTTATCCGTGATAGTACCTATAGGTAGGTGCAGTTTTGTCCTCAATTTATCTGCAATGAAGGATGAGGTTAATAGAGGGGAGAATAGCTCACTTGAGCATGACAATACAGCAAAAATGCAAAAATAGTCTTCCAAGAATCTTCCAAGAAGAGCACATAAATATTATGACCTAAAAGAAAATGGATCTAATAACAAATAGGCGACTGAAATAGAGAAAAACCCTACTCTTGTAGCAACTGTAAAGTAGATAAAATAAAAACGAAAAATACTTAATATTAGAGGAGATATTGGAGGGGGTCTCGAAGTATGATCAGGAAGCCAATAAGCGACTAACTTATGTTAAAAATATGACGACCAGATAAGAGGCAGGAAATCGGAAAATTCCGGTATCGATATAACAACTAAATGGAATAAGACAAATTACAAACAAAATGTGACTCGAATATTGCGGATGCCCTAGTTGTGGAGCTGTGTTTATTAGATGTTACTTTTATTTCAGTGATACTGAACATTAGCGTCTGTAGCCGCATTGAAACACTAGTTCCCGTCAGATCACCAAAGTTAAGCAGCGTCGGGCGTGGCCAGTACTTGGATGGATGACCGTCTGAGTAGTGCCACATGATGTTATAAAAACCGATCGTTAGACAATAAAGTGGGCTGTAAAAAGGCTAAAGAAAACATGAATATCGTGAATTCTGTGATAAAATATATTTGAGAAGTATCAATATCTAAATGGAAACAATTGGCAAAAGAAGAGTTTGCAAGAAAACCGCAGAATGATTTGAACTGGAAGAAAATGGACACTACACAAAGAGGCTACGAAAATGACTGAGAAATGAAAAATCGTCACCCCTTGCAGCGATAACAAATTGGACTAAATCGTAAATATAAGTGGCCTTATAATGCAGTGTGTGATAGTAGTTAAGTTTTTTATTTTAATTTTATGGATGCTGAACTTGAAATTGTCGTAAATGTTGTGAAAAAAGCTCTCGGTCTGTAGATGTATTATCAAAAAGGAAAGTCATAAATAGAAAAATTAAAAAATTATAGCGCCATCTGCTGGATCACCGCGCGACCATTTTGTACTGGCAACAGGTGGCCCTCTAACAGACGGTAGAAGGACGGGACGATAGCGCCATCTGCTGGAGTTCAGCGTGATCTTTTTGTACTCAACAGGTGGCCATCTAACGGACGATTGCTAAACTGCATTGACATTGTGCCAAAAAGTCGTGTAATATTGGGCAATATTTAAAACTACAAGTGATATTGACCTGATGGACCATTACCATCGATTTTAATGGCTCATAATTCGAAAAAGCTAAAACTCCTCAGGAAAAGCCTTAGTGGAAGGCGAGAAAGAGCCAGTCAACGCCAAAGTACAACTGTAACAAGACTCGATGAAGACTACTCGCAACGAGAAAGGCAAAAGAAATTAATTTACGACCAAACAAAGAGGCGCAAATCATCCAGTCCTGAAACTTAAACTTCAAGGCATCCAACTGAAATAAACTCATGCTTGCCAACTTGGAAATAACTGAATACGCTGTACTGGCGCGAAACTTTTTGTTTATTTTCTATCACATGTCATGTCACGTCCGCGTCGCTCATTGATTGTTCCAGTCCGTTTTCTCCAAGACCTTGGTGACATTCCTGATCGTAGATTAAATTGGCAAGGCACCGCAACGTAATCGAATCAATCCAAAGAAATAATATTTATACATAAATAATAAGTAAGTATGTTTCCGTTTATTTTTGAAACATTACGGTCAATAAAGTGACCGTCGAATTCGATGGGTTTCATCTAGTAATTCTTAAAGCAATTCTTGTTACTAGCCGGTTCAATAGAACACAAAATTGTATTTTTCAACGCTTTTTTTGTCCAATCCTTCAGCGATATAATTATAATTACTCACACACAAAGCGTGTCTCATAGCTCAATTTATTTTTATCCGACGTAATTAGTGGGGGGTTAACGACTTGGCCAATTAGACCAAGGCAGGGGGTATAATACCTAGTAATTAGCCACAGAAACTGATGTAAAGCTGTTTAACGTGTGTTTCTCATTTATTATTTTAAAAATCAATATTTAGAAACATGTGGATCAAAGCTGTAGTACCTAGGTAAAAGATATGTTTTTCACCATTTTACTCGTGAAACAAGTGTTATGTTAGTAAATGTAAAAAGAAAATTAAACTGCAGATACTAATATGAAGGTAAAGGTAAATTAAACTGCAGACAACAATAGTACCTTTTGTAGCGGCGTCCAGATCGCAATCGCAAACTTCCTATGAATAAAAGTCAGTTCCAAGATCCTAAGTTTGGTTAAATGTAACGGTGAGTACCAGGTTGCATATAATGATTGATATTACATACAGGGTGAGTTTGTAATTAGTAATAATAAAAAACACAACAAAAAAAATATATAAAAGAGTTGAGCACATTGCGCCATCTAGCGGTAGGTAAAATATCGCAAATATTCTTTTATCGCCATATATTTTCTATTGCTAGATGGCGCAGCGTGCTCAACGCTTGTCAAACTTTTATTTATCAGTCAAATCTTTCAAATAAAAAAATAAAAAAATAAAAATACACTGGCAATAGTACTGTACAGTAATCTGCTGTTTATTGTCAAGCTTGTAATGTATCTGGTCCCTACCATAGAAGTCGCCGCTCTATAAAAAAAATGGGACCAACATTTTTTTATGAGCTACGCCCTTCTATGCGAGCGATTAAAAGTGAAAATGAGGTACATAGAAAAAAATACAGACAGGCATAAAGACATTTGTTAGCTTTAAAAAAATATAACTGAATTTCTTGTTTTTTTAAAAAATAGAAGTCATTTGTTTGCAGCTTGTTGTGTGTTAGAGAACATGAAGAAACTTAGAGTTCGCGCTAATAAAGTATTTGTGCTTGAATGGTGTTAATACGGAACAAGTAGTTTGTGACTTATTAGGGACATTAGGGGTATTTGCTCAGCCGCATTTTAAGGGTGCTCGTTTGTGGGAGGAAGCGTGGGAAAAAGTCCACCGACGGATATGCCCCCAATCGGGATGGCCAGACGGTGGTAGTGACTGAAGAAATGGTTTAAAATGTTGGAAATATTGCTTTAGCAGATCATCGTGTGATGATACGTTTTATTTTTGAAGAATAAAAGATTTCGGTAGGCAGTGTGCAAAGCATTCTACATGCTCGCTTGGGGATGAAAAAGCTATCAACCCGTTGGGTACCCAGAATGCTTACCGAAGTGAAAAAAAAACCGCAATGAGAAGGCGGAGGCAAGGCTATTTGGAATTGATACACAAAGAGCCTAACCGTTTTATGCCCGACTTATTACCGTGGACGAAACATATTTTCACAATTACGATCTCAAAACAAAGCAACGTTCCACGACCTGGAAAAACCACAATGTCCAGCCCCTAAAAAATTTAAGAAAATTCGATTTGCCGGTAGGATAATGGGCTCTAATCGAAGTAGTAATAAGATACTTCGATTACGGAGCTACTATTACAGTGAATTTAAGTTCTGGCTTTGAAATACTTGAACATACTCCATATTCACCATACCTCGCCCCTAGTGAGTTATACCTACCTATTTCTGAGACTCAAGCAATTTTAAGATGATGAAGCAGTAGTCGCCACGGTAAAGAAATTTTTAGGAGCTCAGGATGAAGAGCTTTTAGGAAGGAAATTAAAAGTTTAGAAAAAGATACATCAAGTGTATTAACCTAAAAGGTGATCGTATTGAAAAATAAAATATTATTTAAAAAAAATTTACTGTAACGTACTCATTAGGTTCGATTGCGTTTCTTCGTGAATCAGAAATTAGTCCGTGCGAACGAGACAGGGCAATACGCTAGAGCGGAGTGTGAGATGACCGGATGTCACTTTTTCGCATTAAAACTGCCCGCCAAGGTCAAATCTTACACCGCACGAAATATGCTCGAATTTATTCGGACGAGTATAAGTTCGGCAGGTAGTATTTATCGACAATCGTTCGTTTCATATTCCGCTCTAACGTATTGTTCTGTCTCGTTCGCTTGGACTAATTTTAGTTTTAGTTTACAAAGAAACGCAATCGGGCCCATTATCACTTTTATTCGAACGCCGTAGTATATTATATAACTCAATCAATGTATATTACGAAATATCCTTGTGTACAGTTACGATAACGCAATGAGTAGTTGATTTGTTCATATGCTACCAGGCGTTGTATCGACCGATAACAAATGTTAATAATATTTCCAACGCACAAATTATGCGCTCGGGCTGTACGATGTATGCAATAAGTGTATGACCCTTGCAATGATAATAGCGACGAGGTCTCAGTACCTCTATAACCTGCTTAGGAAACACAGGGTTGCCAAAATTTGCACTGATTTCAAGAAATTTGATTCTAAAATCAACACTAAATTATTTCGAAAACTTTGTAGTGATAAAAGAGATAAAAGGAGAAGCTATCTTGACACTTATATGCAGCTGTCCGGAATCGTGAATGCATACTTATTCCTCAAATGCCGACGTTAAACGCGAATTAATTATTCCTTGACGTATCTCTGTGGTCTGGCATTTTGGCCTGGATAATAATTTATAAGATGTAGAATTTACTGCCTTTCATAAACGTGATAAAAGTAATTTAATTTCCGTCGTTCGTCTCGTAGTGAAAAAACTTTAATTCTTTTCTCTAGAATTATATTATGTAGTAGCAAATCGTTTAGAACTTTATAATTTAGTCTCATTAACCTTGCAAACATGGCGCCGAACTTTTTTTAATTAAATTTGTATGTACGAGTATTTATTAACAATATTGTTTTTTATGGATTATGTCTTGTTACCTAATAATTAATCTTGTTAGTCTTGTGTATTATATATTTTATAAAATCTATGGAGGCCAGCCGAAACGGTTACGTGCGGATCTATCAACCACCTCAAAAGGCAGATCGGCCTTTTGGGCGCCCCAGCGGTTAAAATATTTTTATTTTGCCGAATGATATTCTGGTGATCGGAAAAACTGCATGAGTTTTCTCAATTGATCAGAAGTTTAAAGTGGTTTCTCAAGCGATTCTGCTATAAAATTGTTGCAATTAATGTTCGCTGGCGCTTCCTTAAAGTCCAAAATGATCTGGGGTTTTTTTTTGGTGGAATTTTGATCTGTCAAGCCGGCGTAGGAGATCCAATCACAGGATCGGTGAGTGGAAAGTGCTGGGCAGTGGTGATTCAATGCAGTATAAATAAACAGAGCATGTTTCAACGGCGGCACCATTCTAGAGGCCTGGAATGCTGCAGCCTGACAACCGATGTTCCACCCTGAATAAAACTGCGGTTCTTTATTATAGCTCTCAAGCAAGCAATCGAAAGGGAAACGACATGGAAAAAAACAGATGAGCTATTTATATTTACGACTACTACAATTAAGTAATTATTTTTTACTTTACCGGCATACCAACCGACAGGGACGTGAAGTATTGTGAAAGCGTTAAAAAAATCGAGATGAACACTGACATATACATTTGACACCACCCCCCTCCCCCCCCCCCAGAGACGATTAAGGCCATTTCCAGACTAAAGCCTTTCTATAAATAGGATAGAAAACGAATTTACAGCGTGAAATTTGTAGCACCCGACGTTTCGGTGACGTTGCAGCCGCCGTTGTCAAGGGTAGACTGAAGAGCTGTCAATCCGTTGTTTTGCGGGTAGGCCGCATACCGCTGCCGCCACTGCGTAGGTTATAACGGTGGTGGGGGGCCGGGCTCGGAGCGCGCGAATTTTTAAAATCCGTCTTGCACACAACACTCACTGTATCCTGTCTTACGTCTTTGCGTTCGGCGTTCGGCGGCGGGAACATTTTAAGAAGAGGGTTCCAAGTAGAAGAGAGTTTGTAACCGTCGTCTCTATTGAAGTTCGGGGTTCTCTTTTCAATGGCTTCCCGGATCATGCGAGGAAAGTAGAATTGTTCCTTGGATAGCACAATGGTATTTTGAAACTGCATCCAGTGGTTGCTTCCGCTATCCAATATATGTTCGCAGATCGCCGATTTTTCTCGCTGAACGTTTTTAACGGCTTTGATGTGTTCTGTCAGTCGCGTGGCTATGGGCCGTTTCGTTTGTCGAACGTAGGCTAGACCGCAACTGCATTCGACTTTATACACACCCGGGGTTTGCAGTGGTATTACATCCTTTACAGGCCTCAAAAATCCAGCTATATTTTGGGTCGGTTTGAAGATCGTTTTTATATCGAATCTGTTTAGCATCTTACTTATTCGAAATTCGTTTTCTATCCTATTTATACTGTCAAACAACCGCGATAGTCTTAGATTTTATAAATCCTTTCTGTGTGTCTGTATGTATGTGTGTGTATTCCTCCATGATAGCGCCCAAACGCTTCATTCGAATGAGCTGAAATTTGGTATGCAGGCATCATTTGGTCATGGTAAGAGTTGAAAAGATTGTGGTTGAAACCGGTCCACCAGACGGCGCGCTAGTGCAGACTTCATTCTCGAAATATTGGACTTAGAGACTTCAAAGGACTCGGTACACAGGTGCCTCGTTGGACCGAAATCACATAGCGAAATTTTGTTTTATTTTATTTTATTTTATTTTTATTCCAACAAAAGAGAAAAACAGCGCTCAGGTCTTAAGTTAATAAATAATAATAACAATATTACGGCCAAAATAGTCTCCTGGTAATATACAGTTAATGTGCGCGATGTTGTGTAATAATATTTATATATTATGTTATATTATCATGTTCTCTCGATTTGTGAGTGTGTATAATATAGTAGGATGAGTGTGTTTATGTGTGTGATTGTGATGTGTGTTTAATGGGTGTGTGTAAGTACATCTACGTGTATGTGTCAGTTGTGTATATATGAGAGTGTGTGATTCTGCACAGGTATGTATCTGTTCAAGATTTTAAGGTCTGGTCTATTACCGCTCTGATAAACTCGGTTTTGCTCATTGAGAATATGTCTAGTTCCTGAAATGATTCATCATAGGCTTCCATAATTCTTGTATATGAAGTATCTCATATACAAGCCACACAAATAATATTTAAAGTCTGCCATATATTAATTACATAGAAAGGCCCTTAAAATGGCTACTTGCCGGGAAAGTCTTGGGGACACAAACGATTTTTTTTTCAGAAACATTAACGTAATGTCAACAACATTTTTTTCCCTAAATAACTAAGTCAAAATAGGAAATATACACCCTGAAAACGGCAGCTTCAACAATGGGCAACCGATCGAGGCATAGACATTGCGAAATATACGTAGTGAGAAAAATTCTCGAACAAGCTAGAAACCAGCCGCCCAAAATAAAAATTTGTATTTTTCTCGAAAAAATAAACGTACACCAAAAATGATATAAAACCTACATGATAAACTACTGCGGACACATCCTTCGCATAAAGTAACTTACTGGCAGCCGCAATTGACTTTAGCAAAAAAAAATGGTCACTGGTTTTCTTTGGCGATCCTTTCTTGTGAAATTTAAGTTATACACTGAATAAAAACTGAAACTGAAACTTTTTGGGTGTAATTAAAGAAAAGTTCAAGTCCTAATCTAACACTGCAATCGCGTCAGCCCTAGTTATATTTAATATTTACTACCCGACCTCAAGACATATTATTCAACAACTGATATAGTCGTAATTAGTCGCAAAGTACGCTCGGCCTCTATCGTCATTTTTCGCACTGAAAGCTGGTTTTCGGGTCATGGACTTGGTAAAATTAATAATTTAATACAAATAGTATGCGTTTCAGAGCGGAAAAAATGGCTGGCAGCTTCTAAAGCCGTACACAGAGTGCTAATGATCACCAGACGCGACATATGTGCAGTTGTAATTGAGACGTTTAGTAAACAAGTTATTCAATTACAACAATCTCTGTATCGAAGCGCAGGTGGTCCTAATGTTGAACTTATAACCGGGGCAGCAGTAGAAGCGAAATATACTATACTGTCTAAAATATACGACGGCAAGACGCAAATGATAGATATAGAGACAACTAGGCTTAGCAACTAGGGTTCTCGATTACAGCAGTTGAGCCCGTCACCTCAGGAATTTTAAAGATTAGTCGTTCTATCTCCCTGGAGTGAGCGCAGAAGACTTGGACAAAACAGTCCACCGTCTAGCTCCGCCACAAACCCGTAAGAGGCCAACGCCTTAACCGCGAGATAGCCAGGAGTGTTACACAGCGGGCTTACACTCACGCCCTTACTTCCAATTGCGACCAGATTACTCCAGTCTCTCGATTGGTTGCAAGTTCGAGGTCGCTTGCGCAATCCTCTCCCTCACAAAGCGGTGAAACGGTGTATACCGAATCTGTCGCGGACCACGGCATCCTTTGCCCGGCTGTTCACCCAGGATCGGGTAGCCGATGGTCGTTTCAAGAGCAGTCGCCGTAAGGTCCGCAACCACCCCCGCTCCATAGGAAACAGTATTGCTTCCGGACTCCCCCGACTGTTAGTCAGAGTGCGCAATCCGTCCAGGAGCGCCAGAAGGTTGATTCCCAGGGGAAACTAACCATAAAGGCCAGAGTCCTACCCAGGCTCGCACTTCATGCGTAGAGGCCATCGGATAGGCGTTGACCCGTGAGTGTGACCAACCCTGAACAGAATGGATCTTCGTGGCCAACTCAGCAAGGGCCCCATTGTAACTCCCGGATATAGAGACATCCGATGATGGGCCTTGATGGACGAACATAGCAGTGGTAGAAAATCTAAATCACGTAGAAAAGAACTTAAGATGATTGAGCATGGGCTGATATTCTGAGCGGCGATACGATTTACGATTGTCGTCACTCGAATCGGGAGCTGAAAACTGTTATCGTATGTTGACAGATTGTCAATTATTGCACTGCGTTTAGGTGGCTGATCGACGTTAATTGATAACTAGAGCGAGAAATCCTTCCACGTCTCCATCGAAGTTCAGGAGATTTTTGAAGAGTTACTACGTAATAATTTTCGTAAAAAACGTGTAAAAACTTGCGGTGAACTGCAATAAAATCTGCTTAAGCACTCACCTCGCACGTACGATAAAATAAGAAGCTAAGCCGAATAGCCGAGTTTTCGATAGTCCTAGAAACGTCGAAAGTAAGGTTAGGACAGACGGCAGCAAATAAGATGTCGTCTGATAATGTCGTCTGATCACGATAAATCTAGAGTGAGACCTTTGCAATAAAATCTCGTTACAAACTCACTCCGCGCATACGATAAAATAAGAAGCTAAGCGCGGAAGCCGGTCCTTGAAAGGGGTAAATCAGTACGACGAAGTATTACGAAGTACGACGACTTTTATTTTGAAAAAAATTGAAAAGCGTTGAGCGCGCTTGGCCATCTAGCAGTAGGTATAAAAAATGCTAATAAACAATATTAGCGATATATTAATTATCGCTAGATGGCGCATCGTGCTCAACGGTTTTTATAGTTATTTAAAAAAAAAAAGATTTTTTAAAAATATGTTTGTTTTTACCACAAGTAGGTATCTATCAATAGTTGCTTATTTGCTCGTACTGATTCACCCACTTCAAAGATGCCAGTAACTAAAAACTCACATTGTAGAGAGTACTACTAATGACACACGGTGGCATAGTGGTTAGGTCGTCTGATCTTACATTGTAAGGTTCTGGGTTCGATTCCTAGCTGGGTTACTATTTTCCGTTGGGATAAAATTAACGGAATTGCATATCAATCCTGTCGAGCTAATGCAATAACAAGACACACACTTACGCACATGGTACACGCACACATACATATAAACACTTCATAATAAGGTTGGTTGTAAGAGATTGTCATATGACAATAAACCCGCCCATTGTGAAATTTCACAATAAAGAGTAGAAACGAACAAAAAAACATCTCATAAATTAATTGTAACTGTTATTAATTATTTGTAATATGTTATTTATTTCTCCATTCCTAGGATAATCACGCTAAAAAAACGCAAATCACAAATCCCCCGAATAACCTTGATTAATAAAATTTACTACTATTGGTAATTGATAATTCATAACTCGCGTAATTTGAGAAACGTGCATATATCAGAGGGTGGCCATAATGTAAGTATGATATCTGAAATATTAAAATATTACCGGTATAATGACATATGCATGTCTTATGTGAACCGAGTGTACTATGATGACAATATAAAAACTAGCTGCGCCCAGCGGTTTCACCCGCGTGGTGATGGAAAATTGTGATAATGATGATAGAAAACCATATATCTTTATTAATTACCTATGTGTTATTCTGATGTGTAATCTATATTATTGTAAAGTTTCATCAAAATCCATTCAGTAGTTTTTGCGTGAAAGAGTAACAAACATCCATACATACACACAAACTTTCGCGTTTATAATATTAGTAGGATAGTAGGATAGAATTTAAATTTCGAATGTCAATTTCTTAGATTTTTTCCTACTTACTTGTCAGTTATCGTTATATTTTAGATAATTCACACTATATCTTTATAAATTATAGCCTATGTGTTATTCTGATGTGTAAGCTATATTATTGTAAAGTTTCATCAAAATCCATTCAGTAGTTTTTGCGTGAAAGAGTAACAAACATCCATACATACATACAAACTATCGCGTTTATAATATTAGTAGGATAGTAGGATAGAATTTAAATTTCGAATGTCAATTTCGTAGATTTTTCCTACTTACTTGTCAGTTATCGTTATATTTTAGATAATTCACACTATATCTTTATAAATTATAGCCTATGTGTTATTCTGATGTGTAAGCTATATTATTGTAAAGTTTCATCAAAATCCATACAGTAGTTTTTGCGTGAGAGAGTAACAAACATCCATACATACATAAAAACTTTCGCGTTTATAATATTAGTAGGATTAATCCAATGCAATATTAATGCAATTCAAAATAAGAAAACAATCGATAAGGACAATGTTGTATGCACAACAATCAAATGAAATACGTTTTCATAATAAGTACAAGGTTAAATCAACAACATGATTATCAATACCAAATGCATTACATAGAGTGACTGGACTATCTTAGAGTAGCGCTAAAAATAGTAGAGCGCAATGATATGATGACAGCAAATTTATAAAACGCTCGATATCACATTGTAAAAATTAAACAAGAACAATAATTTAAAAAATTCAAAAACACAACCGCCAGTATAAAAAGTGAAATTTTGTATTGAATTATTACATACAATTTGTTCGCGCAGAAAAGCACGTTTTTAGGGAATAAAGTTCTTCATTCAAACGATATTCGTTGAAACAAAATTCGAATTACGGATGCTCTGTTATGGGCTGTTACGTCACGTTATTGACGCGTGTTACCTCTGTAAACATCCAGTGCTTAAAGACGAATGCGCATTCTGTGATAATCATGATGTCTTGCCGAAAATGGAATGGATGCTTTGCCGAAAAATGTGAGAACCGCGCCAAGCATAACAACTTTTAAAAACAGACTCAGAGAGCATTTGAAATATTCCAGATAAATTCTTTTTCCCATTCTATTCCCATCCTTTTTAAACTTTAGCGTCCTTATAGTACGCTAGTGTTAGATTATTATTTTTTTTTTTTTTAATAAATTTATTCATAGAAAAAGATACATTTTTTTAAATATTACAATCTCGCCAAACTGGTATACAGTTTGTTGGCGAGACAAACTCTTATTTTTCTAGTCTTACACTTCTAATTTTGTGATACAAAAATACATTATTAAAATATAAAAAACAATGCACAGCAGTATTACTACTGGTCTTACTACAGGCTTAAATTAGGCCAGTATTACTACAAGCTTAAATTATAGAAACGTATAACAAATTTACTTATTACCAACAATTTCACTATAAACATCCAACAGGTAGCTTTTTAATCTCTTTTTAAACATCTGTTTGCTCACGCTTACACAGTCTTCCTCAGATACAATAGTATTAAAGATTCTTGGAATGAGGTACTTTAACGTCTTTTCACCATAGTAGTTGTTCGCTCTTGGTTCTTCAAATCTTTTACGGACTTTTTCTCTAACATTCCTATTGTACTGTATTGGTATTTTAAATTCTGAATTTCTAAAATGCTCCATTGCTAGTAAGAATGTAATTTTTTCATGTATAGGTAATATATCGCATCGCTTAAACAACAAGTTATAGTTCTTTTTACATTGTGTTAACACATTTTTATTTACTAAAAGTTTTATCATTCTACGTTGCAAATTTAATATTTTATCTATATATGTGCGAAAAGTACGACTAAATGAAGTGAGAGCATAGCTCAGTACTGCATCAGCGAGGGCATGATATACTAAGCGTAATGTTGGTTTATCTACAATATACTGAAGGTGATTAAACTTATATAGCATCCATCTCAATTTATTACATATATTATTCACGTGCAAGCCCCAATTCATGTTACAATCTATCGTTAGACCCAGATATTTATACTCTTTTACAAATTAATTTTTTTTACAGTCAGTACAATTTATTTTAAAATTATGCAGACATTCATATGAGTGACCAGTTATATTAATGCTATTCCTTGGTTTTTGGATATACGGTGAATGTACAAGCATACATTTTGGTGTGGCAATCCTGTGCCCACAAAGAGTTAAGTATATATTTCTTTCTATTCTCTTTTATTTAATTTGTCATACTCTTTATATCTAGAAATGTCATGTCTAGAAATTTTGGATTCTCGCTACGCTATTTTTAGACGGGATATAAACTATGCTATGACAGGACAATCTCGGGGCGGTGGTTTACTGATAGGCGTTAAGCACCACCTGTCAGTCCGCTTACGTGAGGATTGGTCCACCTCTGCAGAAGACCTTTGGGTATCCATCTCCTCTTCGCGGTCTAAATCATGTTTTCATCTATGCTGCTGCTATTTCCCCCCTGACAGAAATCATGCGGAAAATGTTAATTCCTTTTTCTTAAAATTAAGTGACATACAAAGTAATTATCCTGACGATAATTTTGTAATTGTTGGAGATTGGAATTTCCCCAAGATCAAATGGATTAACTCGTCAGAAAGTGGTGCAATCCCAGTTCAATATACTGACAGTCTCAGTTGCCATTTTATCGATACCTTGTCATTTCTGCTCTTGAATCAATATAACACTCAGTGTAACAAGTTGGACAGAATATTAGACCTCGTACTTAGTAATTTAAAGTGTACAGTTGAGACTTGCTCAAATCCTTTTGTTCCTATAGATGAATACCACTCAGCTCTTCTGATCTCGATTCCAATCTCCTTAAAATCACTTAACTGTAATGCTCGAGTCATAAAATTGTTCGGGCAAGCAGATTACTCACTTATTAATGAAGCACTATCAAAGGTTGACTGGGACTCAAAAATTAACAATTGCGAAATGGAATTAGCCACCATACGTTTCTATAAAGTCCTTAATGGTATCATCAGCGAGCATGTACCGTCGAAAACTATTTCGCATCGTCAATTTCCTCCTTGGTGTGATGCATCATTGATTAAAATAATCAAAGAAAAGCACAAATTCCACCGTAAATGGAAGATAACCGGTAATCTCGTCCACTATGAGGCATTTTCAATACTTAGAAGACGCCATAAAGAATTAAATAGTCTTCTTTACGAAGCCTATATAGAGAAGTCTGAAGAATATATAAAAGACAACTCAAAATTCTTCTGGAAATATGTAAAATCTAAACGATCCACCCCCGGTATTCCGTGCGAAATGAATTTTAATTCTGATGTAGCCAAGAGTGGTCCGGATATATGCAAGTTATTTTCTCAGTATTTTCAATCATGAAAACCACGATCCTCATATTGACTTCCGCGTACCTAGTTACCCCAACCAACAATCAGTCGACATATACGACGTACGATTTGACGAGGAAACAACCTATAATTATTTGCGCAAAATAGATATAAACAAAACCGCTGGCTCTGATGAAATACATCCTATATTCGTCCTTAACTGTGCATTAAATTTGGCTTATCCACTAACGATATTGTTCCGTAAATCATTAATAGAAGGCGTTTTTCCCAAAATATGGAAACAAGCATATATATGTCCAATATTTAAGCAAGGTTCGCGAAATAATGTTCAAAATTATCGTCCCATATCAAAACTCCCAATATTTAGTAAATTAATGGAAAAACTCGTATTCGATCAATTATTCGTTCAGGCATAGTCCGAGAACAAAACGGATTTTTCAAATCAAGGTCTGTAGAAACCAACCTTATTACCTTCACTGATTCTGTCCTTAAGTCTATGGATAAACGTATACAGGTTGATGCTCTATACACAGATTTTTCCAAGGCATTTGATAAAATAAATCATAACTTACTTTTAAAAAAGTTATGGGCTTTGGGGATTAGGGGTGACTTGTATCGCTGGATTTCCTCGTATATCGCATATCGGACTCAAGCGGTAGTTGTTCAGGGTTATCAATCCGAGTTTTCTGAAATTCCTTCAGGGGTACCGCAAGGCTCCCACTTAAGACCACTTCTTTTCCTTCTATACCTCAACGATATCACCAATTGCATGCTACATTCCAATATAGTCATATATGCGGATGACACGACGATTTTTAGTGAGATCCGATCAATTAATGACTGCCTTAATTTGCAGGCGGATAAAAACCGCCTTATGAAATATTGTTCAGATAACTGTCTCTTCGTTAACGTAAGCAAATGTCACATAATCACATACTCCAGAAAAAATACTAATATAATGTTTGACTACAACTTGAATGGCGCTATAGTTGGAAGAGAATCAGCGGTGCGAGATCTTGGGATTACACTTGACACGAAAATGCTATTCGCTGTACACATCGATAATATTATTAGAAAAGCATATAAATTACTAGGTTTTATTCTAAGGGTATCATCGGTATTCAAATCCACTGACACGCTTAAAACCCTCTATAATTCCTATGTAAGAAGTCAGTTGGAATTTGCATCAGTGGTCTGGAATCCCCAATATTTGACTTACATATCGCGGATCGAATCGATACGAAAAAGATTTGTGAAGCGATTAAATTTCACTTCTTTCACTAAGCCCAGCTCCTATGAGGAATCCTTAAAAGCCCACAATTTAATGTCATTGGAGAACCGTAGAGTCTTGATCGATGCCGTATCGATGCCGATCGATCGAGTCTTGATCGATGCGAACGCGATTTTGGAGGGCATTGAATTTTATGTTCCTCCCCGCCCTGTTCGATCGCATCGACTATTTCATCTCCCTGTGGTGAAAACCAACGCATCTCAAAATGCATTTCTATACAGAGCGTGTCATAGATATAATACAGACTTTTTAAGTGTGGACATATTACACTCATCAAAAACCTCTTATAAGAACTCAATAAAAAAAATCTAGAGTCTATCTAGATGATCACAAAACATTTATACATATTATATTTCATTTAATTTAGTTCAAGGACATCATTTTATCTCAAGTATATTCATTATAATAAATATATATCATACCTAAAATTAAATATAAAAATATTTATATACATACATAATATATTTTTATCTATTTTGTCTCTCCCTTTAACCTCACTTCCCATCCTGATTCCCCCCATTCTCAAGCGAAAACAATATAAAATTATATTGCGTTAATTTTGTATACTTTATATTCGGAATCACATTAATGGATTTTTGACACTTTTAAATAGGTTTTTATTGCATTGTATGTAGTTCTGTTTGGTTCCAGAATAAAATAAAATAAAATAAAATAAAAATAAAATAAATATAGGTTAAGTTATGTAGTCTATTCGCAAATAATGTTTATACAATAGTATAGGTTAGCTCTAAAATATTTCCTGCAGGCAATAAGCTAGCCGTTTCTTAAAAATAAAAAGTTTTATTATTATTATTATTATGCCCATAATCTACTCAATCAGACCTTTCATTTGAAAATAAGCACGAAATATGTATCTTAATTTATTTACATTCGTACATTTAAACAATTATTTCTTTGACATTTGGACATTTTTGGTACGCTATGACACATGGAATGACTTGGAATAACGAAGCTAACAATACCACACACATCTAAATCGGTTCAAGCGTTTAGAAGTTACGGTGGAATAAAGAAACGGAAAACATACATACCCTGAACGAATTAAAGTACTTTTTGTTGGGCAGTCGTGTAATAAATGAACTATTCTTCAAAAAAAAAACTGTTATTTTTACGAGTACAATTACGTAATTTTATAATGTTCTAAAATATCAAAATGGAATAAATTCGTAAAAACCAAAAAAGGTCACTACAACATTGATAATATTTTGTGAAGTGTAATAATGAAACATTTTATATAATGTATTTTGCTAAATTAATATTTCAAAAACTTTTACTCCATACTGGCACTACAGGTTTTATTTTTGGCGACTACGAAGATGAAGGGTATCATCGGTATTTAAATCCACTGATACGGTTAAATCCTCTATAATTCCTAGTAAGAAGTCAGTTGGAATTTGCATCAGTGGTCTGGAATCAACAATATTTGACTTACATATCGCGGATCGAATCGATACAAAAAATATTTGTGAAGCGATTAAATTTCACTTCTTTCACTAAGCCCAGCTCCTATAAGGAATCCTTAAAAGCCCACAAGTTAATGTCATTGGAGAGCCGTAGAGTCTTGATCGATGCCGTATTCTTGCATGGGTTGGTAAATAATTCCATCGATGCGAACGCGATTTTGGAGCGCATTGAATTTTATGTTCCTCCCCGCCCTGTTCGATCGCATCGACTATTTCATCTCCCTGTGGTGAAAACCAACGCCTCTCAAAATGCATTTCTATACAGAGCGTGTCATAGATATAATACAGACTTTTTAAGTGTGGACATATTACACTCATCAAAAACCTCTTATAAGAACTCAATAAAAAAAACTAGAGCCTATCTAGATGATCACAAAACATTTATACATATTATATTTCATTTAATTTACTTCAAGGACATAATTTTATCACAAGTATATTCATTATAATACCTATATATCATACCTAAAATTAAATATAAATATATTTATATATTTACATAATATATTTTTATCTATTTTGTCTTTTTCCTTCACCTCACTTCCCATCCTGATTCCCCCCATTCTCAAGCGGAAACAATTTAAAATTATATTGCGTTCATTTTGTATACTTTATATTCGGAATCACATTAATGGATTTTTGTCAATTTTAAATAGGTTTTTATTGCATTGTATGTAGTTCTGTTTGGTTCCAGAATAAAATAAAATAAAAGAACGAAACAAATTAAGTGTCAAGTGATAACTGTCATAACAAAACCAACAAGTAACTTATAATCAAGTAACTATATCGAAGACGCTGCTTCCTCCTTATATACGAGCAATGGATCGTCGCACGTACCCTATGACTCTCGGGATGATATAGCGATTTTAACATTACCAGAGACTTCTAAATCGATTCAAGCGTTTAAAAGTTATAGTGGAATAACGAAACGGAAAACATACATATGTGAACCCTAAACACACCTCCTCCTTTTTTGTGGGCAGTCTTGTAAAAATATGAAAACGCGTTCTCTAACAAATTATTTTTGACACTGTTTAACTCTAAAATAACGGATATTTGTAGAACACTCATAAATGTATAAGGGTAAGGTATTTCCTTGAATATGCCGATAAGAAATACCGAAATTGATAACACGGATAGCGCCGATTTCAAGATTTTTATTAATAGACACTCGACTAATCCACTCAACCTTAGGTCTACAAAATCCATATTTTAGGACAACATAAGTTAAGGCCGACCTCAAAATTATTTACACCGTGTATCCGATTTAAAAGTAAAAACTGAAACAGAAGACTCGTGAACCGACATACAATAAAATAAAACTAAGTTTTTTGGATTTTTCAAAAAAAATGTTTTGTTTTTTTTATAGAGATTGTTAACAGGAAATTATTCTGCGAGAAAAAATAAGATGAAAATCACCTACAACTATTTTTAGTTTAGGCATTTGCTATCGAGGAAAAAATATACATATCATATTAGTATTTATCTGGAATATAGGAATTGTATATTAGCTGTTCACCCCATTTTACGGTACTTTCCCTATATCGATCTTTCTATTATTAGAAATGCCGGTATAAATGCTATTAAGATGCACTCAATTTATTATCAGCCACAAACGTCGGTACTCACCAGGAAATACACACAAACAGTCCAATTACAGTAGTCTGCTATTACCATTCATTATTAATCTTAATGTCCTGAACAATTACCACATTTATTAATCTGGCGTTCAATTGCTATTTTTTTTATTATTTGATGTCTTGGAGGGCGAGCGCTGACAGTTGTTGTAGCGCTTGTCATTTTATTACATGATATATTAATTTACTGACCTGATTATCACCAGTTTTCGTTTTTGAAGTAGTATAGCCAGTGTTGGGCAAACTTTAGTCGAATAACGATTGACGATTGAATACCTTAATCGCGATTGACGACTAACGATTAATTCGTGTAATCGTCAATTGGCGACTAACGATTGATTAGTTTCAATCGTTAGTCACGATTGACGATTAAACGTTGCCGAATGATATTCTCGACAGCGGTCAACTTTTCAGTTTTTTCGTTTCGTTGCGTCTTTTCATCGGTCGCTGCGGTCGGTGCGACGCGACCGCAAACGGGACCGCGACCGCGAACGCGACCGCGTCCGCGAACGCGACCGCGACCACGACAGACAAGACTGAATTATTGGGTGGTATTTAAAGAGCAAGTTAGTCGCGATTGACGATTGACAATTGACGATTAACGACTAATTGATTTAGTCGCGATTACTTCATCGTGATTAACGTTAGTCGCGACCTAATCAATCGATTGAAATGTGCAACCGATTGACCCAACACTGAGTATACTTAAGTATAATAACATGTTTGATTAGTACCCGTAATCGTGGGTACTAATCAAAGATTCTTATTAGAACCCTTGTTTTATCAATTTTGAAGTTTTACATACCAATAATTTTTAAGCTATTGCATAGCTTTTATCGCGGGCCTAGGCCAGCGCGGCGACCGAATGAAGAAATTTCTTAACTGATAATTACGTCTAAACGAGTACTGCTTACGATTCGAAAAAAATATATGTTAAACAAGAACATTTACTTAATATTCTTAGCTTTGAATATTTAAAATTTTGTTGATATTACATAGTGTAATTAATTTGTGAAATTAGGTCTAACCGAACACAAAAACGACTACTACGCAAATACTATCTGGCGTATTATTATGAAACCTACACCATTTTAAAGATAATACAATTATCTATCTTTTTATCTACGATTTTTTTCGAATAATCCGGTTTTTTTGCTTTATCGAATAAAAAATTCGTGCACGGCGCTCTATCGGAAGACGTTTAAATTATTCCGAATCATTTGCTACCGCAGCCGCAAATGATTCGGAATAATTTCAACTTTTCCGATAGAGCGCAGTTATCTGATATCAGAAAAAATAAAATAAATAAATAATTATAATTGCATAAGTTGTTAAAAATGCTATGCAATAGCTTTACCGCGGCAGTCCCCGAGTGCCACACGTATTTTTTTATTGTTGGCCTCTTCTACTTTCTTGTTTCTCAGTGATTATACAGTTATTATATAGTGAGTACACAAATTGTTTCAAAACACTCAGAGCGAAAATGAGAATAGCAAAGAGTATAATTTGAATATCTATATCCTATCCTACATATATCCCATCCCTCTCCTTTCCTATCCTTGCAATAGTTCGATTGTAGTTTAATTTAATTTAATTTAGTGCAATGCAACTTTTGATTTACCGTATAAGAAAATAATGTAGGAAACAATTAATCGGCCAGCGAAACACTGTATTAGCATAATTAGTAATAATTAATGAAACGCTGTATGTTTCCCGAAAATAAAATAAATAAATAAATAAATAAATAAATAAATACCAATTAAATAATAAAACAATACCTAAACATCGACGCTATAACCACTAGATAACCTAAACAATAGTTTTTGTTGGGTGCGATATCCTGATCCAAGGACGTCACGTGTCGTGTTATCAAATATATAATAACCTAAGATACAATTACATGCATAAAAAAATTTTTATGTAGCTAAACACACCAATACGATTGGTATACGTACGTCAACGGAAGTGACGTTTTTTTAACTCGGCATTTTTTTCCCAACCGCACGATATAATCTGCTTCTTTGCGGAATGGAGGCGATTGTTGCGATTAAATCTACGCGAGTACATATCAATGAATGAACGAAATATTTATATTGCTGTGCAGAATGTTGTTATTAATCTATAATATACCGTATATCTATACTAAGTCGAAAATTTGATTCTCTGTCAATCTTCGATTCCAAAAACTAATCAATGTGGATTTATACTATTGCACTATATAATGGACTATCAGGACTATCAGGATAGTCCTGATACATAAAAAAGGAGACAAAAATGAAATAAACAATTACAGACCCATATGTCTAATGCCCAATCTATATAAAGCGTTTTCTAAAATAATACTTGGCCGAATAATGAAACACCTAGAACAAAATCAGCCAAGAGAACAAGCGGGATTTCGCGCCGATTATTCTACAATCGATCATATACATGTTGTGAAACAAGTCATCGAAAAACTTAACGAATACGGTCAACGCTACTACATGGAATTCGTCGATTACAATAAAGCTTTTGATTCTTTGAATCATAACTATATCTGGAAAACGCTGAAAAACCAGGGCGTAGAAAGTAAATACATAAGAATAATAAAAGAAATCTATAAAAATACCACAGCAACGGTCCGACTGGAACAACAAGGAGAAGAGTTTAGTATACAGAAAGGCGTCAGGCAAGGCGATCTACTTTCTCCAAAACTTTTTACGGCAGTGTTAGAAAACATATTCAGAAATATAAACTGGGAAGATTTTGGAATAAACATTAACGGATTAAACATAAATCACCTAAGATTCGCCGACGACATTGTGATATTCGCTGAGAGACCAGACATATTACAAACTATGTTACAACAACTAGATTACGAAAGCAGAAAAGCAGGTCTATCCATGAATCCAACGAAGACCAAAGTAATGACGAATGCATTAAAGGAAGACATAGAAATAGGACAAGAAATTATCGAATATGTAGATGAATATATATATTTAGGACAGATAATATCTATAAAAGACCAATACTCAAAAGAAATCGATAGAAGAATAAGCAACACTTGGAAACGGTACTGGTCACTAAAAGAGATAGTTAAAAATGAAACGATACCAATGTCAATAAAAAGTAAACTTTATAATACATGCATTCTCCCATGTCTTACTTACGGGTGTCAAACTTGGCCTGCCACGAACAAAAACAACCAAAAACTTATAGTATGCCTACGAAACATGGAGCGAAGCATGCTAAACATAAGGCTACAGGACAGGTGGACGACCTCAAAAATAAGGAAAACAACAAAGGTGAACGATGTTTTAAACAAAATTAGAAAACTAAAATGGAACTGGACTGGTCACATCATGAGAACCAACAAAGAAAAATGGACGAAGGACGTAATGGAATGGTATCCTAGAAATGGGAAAAGACAAAAAGGACGTAAAATTAAAAGATGGGAAGATGACTTACCGAAAGGATGGAGAAGATTGGCTTGGGACAGAGATGAATGGAAGAAAATGGGGGAGGCCTATGTCGAAGGACAACCTGACCAAAACACTGGCTGCTGAAGAATAATATTATGATACCTTATTTAAAAATTAGATTTAAAAAAAATATTAAAATATATTGTTTTACCACATAAGGCAAAATTGTATAATACGGTCAGCGAATAAAGGCTTTTATTATTATTATTATATACTATATAATGCCTTGCCAGAGCTACTATTCAATGCACAGAACTCGCAAAACGCGTTAACCCCAAACTCCCCCCCAACCCAACTCCCCCCCCCTCCAACCCCCTTCCCCAAAGGGGGAGTGGAGGGTTTTGGAGCGTTGGAGGGAGGGGGGGTGGGTGAGGCTTTTGGTGAAGGTTTGGGTGGCATTGGGGGGGGGCGGTGGTTGGGTGTAGGTTTGGGGGAGGGGGTTGGAGGGGGAGGGGAGTTGGGTTGTGGGGGAGTTTGGGGTTAACATATTTTTTTTGGCCGACTAAACCAGACTCCCCCCTTACGAAACTATGAATTGATTGCACTAGATATGGATTCGTCGCACTTTCTCATACATCGTTACTCAGTTCGAAAGTGCTAAAAGTAGTACGCTTCCAGTAAGCGTTTTGCGAGTTCTGTGCATTGAATAGTAGCTCTGGCAAGGCACTAAATTTTTTAATACATTATGATAGAAACTTTAACCAAACTCGACTTCTCTAGTCAGTTTATGACCACTGGGTTATTGCATAGTTAAAATATATCGACATTCATAAAGTGCACGTTTAGCAAAGGCGTTATATTTTATCGAAGCTGTACTAAATGAAATATGGAGTTTTACAACTGATAACAGCGTAGAATTTGGGTTAACTGAGCTTGGTTAACCGCGGTTTAATTTCAATTTTACATGCTGGCTTACGCGTACTACGTACTTACACTATCGTAATAGCGCAATTTCAGAAACACTGTAATCGAATAAAGAATAGAAATTTTGTCACGCATTTTTTTTTTTTTTTGGAAAAAATATCAAATGTGCATTTTGAGTAACTATCGTAAAGAAGGATGTTTTAAAAAAAACGTTTTTGTTCATAAAATTTTAAATATTTTGTAATGAAACCTATATACAAGAGTGAGTGGGAAAGATCACTATTTAATGAATAATAAAAATATCGGTTGTGTCACCCCAAGACTTTCCCGGAAAGTAACCTAGGACTGATTTCATCTGAATATTAATTTTATAGATAAAATCAATGAGCTGATATTCGATTGAGCCCTGTCTCGGCCGGCGGACAAGCCAGGTTGGATTCCATCGGAACCACCGCAGGCAGCGCGGTTCGTTTGTCGGCTAAGGGCGAGGTTGGGCCAAGCGCCAATATATGGCGTTAATGATTAAAATGTATGGCGGAATTTAAATATTATTAGTGTACCTTGTATATTAGATATTCCAAACAAAATTCCATAAAGTGATTTCGGCCCAACAAGGCCTCTGTGTACCAAATTTCAAGTCTCTCAGTCGAATATTTCGAGATTGATAAATGATTGAGAATGAAAACGTTTTCAACGCGTGCTGACCAAATGATGCCTGTTTACCTACCAAATTTCAGCTAAATCGGATTAAGCGTTTGAACGCTATAATGAAGGAATACATACCGACAGACAGTCAGACAGACACACACGGGCAGACTTCCATCTGGAAATGTTCTTAATCGTCTAGGGGTGCTCAAAATAGATATTTCCGTCTTAATCTCGAAAAAAAATGCGCATTCACAATACTTTCTCTCCTCGTCGGTTTGTGGGCTATGAAAGTAAAAATAACCATAAATGATTAAAAATATTTATTTAATTGTAAATGTTGGTAAATTGAGCGGGTTTTATTTTTGAATAATATTACTTCCACATATTTACCCTCCATCAAACGCACTTCTCTAATCGAGAGCGCAAACTCACGAACACTTCACCAAAGAAGAAGAAATGTTCTTAATCTTCCGTCGAATAATTTACTCCAGGGTTGTTGATTTATGTTGTTTGTGATTTTTTTGCGTAGACATTGGATTTGAGATAGGACCACAGAAAAAAAAACACAAGGAGTAAATTCGGGCGACCTACATAGGCGGCAAAGCTGTGCATTCAAACCTAGATATTATTTTTTGAGGAAAAACTCGATATCGAAGAAAATCGCAGTTGTTTGACATAATAAACAAAATAAAAAGGGATTTACCGCTTAAAGTTTGTATCACCCGACGTTTCAGGGTTGTTAAAACAATTGTTATCCAGGGTAAACAGTCTCTGTCCTGTCTACCCTGGACAGCGGCGGTTGCAAAATCTCCAAAACGTCGGGTGCTACCCTTTACTTTACGCGGTAGGAGTGGCGCCATCTTGTAGAAACCATGTGTTTGTGTTTAACTGGGAATTTCTCCTACAATTAAACTAAGAAAAGTTTTCATTTTGTTTCTGTATCGTTCAGAATCGACTGCTACTGCGTCTGCACAGAACGCCATGGACTTTTAAAGACAGAAAGTGCACTAAGACAGAAAGTGCATTTTACAGAAAAGTGCACTAAGAGCAATTGCAGGAGTATCCCGTGACACGCACTGCGAACCATATTTTCTTAAGTACAAAATACTGACTTTTACGTCTCAATATATTTTACAATGTCTACTCTATGCTAAATCAAATATTAACGAACAAGAGGTAAACGGGAATATGCACTCCCACAATACACGCAGACGTGATGACGTTATCCTGCCTAAAGTACGCCTTACGCAGACACAAAAGTCCTTTGGATATTTGAGCTATAAGCTCTTTAACCAGCTACCACTCTCCACAAGAAAGATGGAAACAAAGGCGTTTAAAAGATTTATTAAACAAAAGCTACAATCCACACATGCTTTCTATAAGCTGGGTGATTTTTTTGAGCATGCCAATTCCTTCAAATGGGAATAACATTAATATGTAACTTTCAGGTACCTCATTTTAGTTCTTATTGTTTAATAATAATATTATGAATTTAATATTTAATATGTAGATTACAATGTGTAATGTAACATACCTGATCATATACATACGTTGTTTTTTCCAATTTTGTTTTGATACTTCCTATTGTGTGATTATTTTTTGTATAAAGTGCTTGATGACTATTAATATTCTTATAATAATCTATTTTATATGTATACTCATGTACATGGATTCAGCTCAATTTTTTTTATTTTTTTATTTTATTTGTTTGCCGTGTAAAGCCCACTTTAGTCAACGCTATTGTCGAATTAATATTTATGCTTTAATCGTTTTATATCTACATTTAAACTGACGAATTCTAATATGCGATAATTAGCTTTAATTCATAATTCATGCTTTTATTGTATATTCTGAATAAATAAATTGAATACTGAATACTGAATACTGAATACTAAAACGTTTACTCGACGCAAGTTATCAACAGTTGAAACAGTAAATGCTGGGCTCGGTAGGGGTTGCTTGACAGCAGAACACGTTGCATTGAAGTTGGTTGTTAACTTTTTAATCAGGTCTTTTTAGTTGGAGCATCTCTTGGTCGGCGAATATTGTACTGTTGTACATCAACTGCTGCTATATAATTCAACTCTGTAATTAGAACTATTCCACTGAACATCCTATTCATATGCGTAGACAAGCCGCTCTGAAAGCTCAGAGTTTTCAGTAAACTTCCACAAACATAACAACCTTCGCGTGGGTACAGTAGTAATAGTAATATACAATGGAATGAGGAAGCAGATGCCCCTGTAAGGGGAGATTCTTTCAAACCCTTCCTTGGTCCAGAACCGGTGACAGGCATATCAAACGGTCTCCTAAAACTGGCCACCAATAAGTGGCTTGAATGACAACATGAAGTCTACTAAAGGTATGCGCAGGAATGAGATAATTTAAAGCTCTCATTTAGCCTCAATTTCGACATAATATGTTATATATATATTATATCTATAGCATTGCTCAAACTGGGCAAGCCTCAAATAACAACATTAGGATAACAGGACATATTGCCCTCAACAATCACCCCACAATCATCGGGAAGAGGACCGATTCTCTTTGCAGAAAATGTAGAGAGAAAGATGTGACTTCTACATATTTTGTGTCATGCTTTGGCCAACTCAAGGCTAAAACTATTTGGTGACCCTTATCCGAATTCTAATTGCTTACAGGGCTAAACTGTAATTTTAGGTTACTAATTCACCTCTATGAGGATAGTAGACTGCAGGGCGCGGATCAAGAACCGTCAAAACACGGTAAGCGTCCCAAAGCTCGGGATACCTGGGACGGCACAATGCTTTTCTTCATCATCATCAGGCGTTAGCTACAATATCAGGTAATGCTTCAGGAGACAAAAAAGGGAGAAGGAGATGGAGATGATGATGGCATCGATATATTAGTAATGATTCACAATAGAAAATATTTTTATATAAAGTAAATATTTAGCAGGAAAACCGCAATGATTATATGAAGATATTATGATATTGGTATATCAGATAATAATATAAATATCGCTGTTGTCGAAAATCGCTATTTCATAATATACTTTTACAAAAGTTTCCAAAACACGCTGTCTAAAATTTCATTTTATTATTAGGAACCTGCCTGCTCCTGTATCTGTCTATCTGATTTATTGCTATCCATGATTATTTAAATAGCATCTCCCGAAAAAAAAAATTTTTTGTCTAGACATTTGGTAAACGGTAATATCTGTGTTTGAGTTTCTTAGTGTCAGATCCTTTGAAATATGGTAGCGACTAAAGAGCATTGCAGTTGTTATTCGGCTTTCAAATCGAGTTACCTGCATTCAAGTAAGAGTCACAAAATGGCACGAAAGTAGACAGAAATCTGGTTATATAAGTAAAATGCTAACAATTCGTAGTAACCTCAATATATGTAAGCAGGGAAACAAAAGTGTGTAAAAATCTTTCCCATTCTTGGCATCGCATGCAGCTCTAAGACAGGTCTGGCCAGACATTGTCAGGAAAAACATAGATAGGCCCTTCCATTAAGGGGACCCAGGTCAACAGCGATCACAAACAATCGTACTTCCACGATTTCTCTGGAATCTATTGGTCTAGAATAAAATTTTCTCTTTTAATCATTTTTACTAATAAATGTCTGTAAAAGTTATTAGTTTCTGAAAATTCATATTTTTATAAATATTACAATGATATTGAGATAAAATAGGATAAAAGGGTATTTTTTAAAATATTTTATTTCATTCAAAACATATATATTTTTTTGGAGATTAAAAAAAAAAGGCCCATATTAAAGATATTTCTATTATATTTTACAAAATATTGGAATTTCGTTGACATTAACTATATTTATCACGTAATCTCTTGTTCTGATACAGATAATGGACGTAAGGTGAAATAGAGATATTTAAACCGTGTTTATTTCGGAGCTTCGCTCCGCGACTTCCCTTGAGTACCATCCTAACCATCACATCGCATAATCGAAATAAAAACTAAACGTATACATATCATGCTTATACATTGTTGGATGAAGGTTTAAAGTTTGATTTGACAAAAGTTTTTTTAATTATCTCCTATATCTGATACGCGGAGAAATATAGGTAAAAACAAGCCAAAATGCAATGCTGATTTTCTAATGCCGATTTTTTAAATATAATAATATGCTAGTGTCAATTTATAAGTTATGAATATCTCAGTCAATAAGCAATGATTTGATGAATTCTCTAAAAAGGTTGGAAGTCTGTCAAATTCAGTAATATTTCAGTAAAATTCAGCAATATTTTTTGCAAAAACAAAAATCCGTAAAAAAATACATTTGATTTTTATTATCAGTAAAAACCTAGTATACTTTGAAATGTTTCCAATTTGTTTAGACTGTTATGCAACTCTTTTATTTTTCCTCGTAATCCCTCTGTACATGATAAAAATCAAAAACAAAAAAGATGCCTCTATTAAATTCGTCATATGCTCGCGACCTGTTTTTATTATTAAATATTTTGGTGTTTCTAGTTATATCTTTGATTGATTCAGTATGATAAGTATGGGCCAACGTACTTATCAAGCTTAGGTCAAAATCAGGGATTTTATATTTTAACCAAAAATCTTTCCCTATTCGATTGCATGCAGGCAGTCAGGTTGATACTCCGACCAAAACTCGGATTTTAAAAGAAGGAAAGTATATGTCGTCGCTAATTTTGCAGAATCGATAGAGATCGTTTTATTTTACCCAAGGAATCATTTTGTACACCTATTCCTTACTGCCGCTGATCAAATCCTTAACCATTGGAAGAATCTTTACCTCAGAGCAAATGGTTCAGATGCTGTATACACAGCTAGTTCGCTAAGTCAGCGCGAAAGCGAAAATAGAGAACTCCAAAGTTATAAAATCACCCTACTGGTCCATGCCGCACCATTTGATAATGCTCTATTGGCTAATGTTAGAGGGTATGGTTTGCGATCGTGTCCCTGCGATGATAACGGCAATTGTGTGTTTTTAGGATGTGATTTTATTATTGTATTTTGAAACATCGCCTGCTTTAAACGACCAGTTCGACCGTTTTGAAATCTTTTCCATTAGGAATTAATCGATGCTAAAGTTGACTTTGAAGCTCGCCATTTGTCTTGTACAGTACCGTGCGAATTAATTGGAACAAAGAGTATTTTTGTTTTCAAAAAGTGTTTTATTGGACATAAACATACAAAAACAGTACTGGTAGTTATACATAGATTGTTAGTTTTAATATAGAATGTGTCCTCCTTTTGCGTTGATAACACCTTTTACTCTTGTAGGCATAGAATTTACCCGGTTATGACAACTTCCTTTCAGTTCGTCATCGTGAAACCAGACATCAGTTACTTCACTGATCATATTGGTTTTCGTTGTACAATCCATCTAGGAGAGCCGAGGATTTCAAATGGCCCAGAGGATGTCGATCGGGTTGGGATCGGGGAGTTTCCGTGTCATTCAAGTACAGTAATTTGGTTCTGTGTGATAAACCGTTTCACTTTTTTGAAGAATGGCATGGGGCGCGATCCTCTTGAAAAAATCCTTCGTTGGAAGGATAGACCTTGTGGAGCTCCCGTAACATATGGTTTGATATGTCGATACATTGGTCCGAATTCATTTTGATGAATTCTCCTTTTATAGTTCTCTTTCTTCGTGTCTCCTTTTATACTGTTTGATTTCAGTCTGATTTTAAAAAGATTGAGTAGTCTGATGACAATGTACATAGATGTTACAGACAAGAAATGAAATGTTGAATATTTCGAGGCGCTTATTAGGATGTCAATTTAGATAACTTTCGTAAAGCTTATGAAATACCTCATAGTAACTTTAGCGTAGTAGTGGAATGACGATGTTATCAATATTTTAAAATAAAACTTATCAGTCGGTAACGTGAGATAAGAAAATCGGGTCAGAGTGACCTTATCTAAATCCGCAAAAAACTACTGAAGAATACTCAATTAACAATCATCGAAGGCTCAAATTATGAAAAAAAAAAAATACGTGTGGCACTCGGGGACTGCCGCGGTAAAGCTATTGCATAGCATTTTCAACAACTTATGCAATTATAATTATTTATTTATTTTATTTTTTGTTATATCAGATAACTGCGCTCTATCGGAAAACGTTGAAATTATTCCGAATCATTTGCGGCTGCGACGTCTTCCGATAGAGCGCCGCGCACGAATTTTTATTCGATAAAGCAAAAAAAACGGATTATTCGAAAAAAATCGTAGATAAAAAGATAGATAATTAAATTATCTTTAAAATGGTGCAGGTTTCATAATAACACGCCAGATAGTATTTGCGTAGTAATCGTTTTTGTGTTCGGTTAGACCTAATTTCACAAATTAATTACACTATGTAATATAAACAAAATCTAAAATATTCAAAGCTAAGAACATTACGAAAATGTTCTTGTTTAACATATATTTTTTTCGAATCGAAAGCAGTACTCGTTTAGACGTAATTATCAGTTTAAAATCATTAATTTTCGTTAAGAAATTTCTTGATTCGGTCGCCGCGCTGGCCTAGGCCCGCGATAAAAGCTATGCAATAGCTTAAAACTAATTTATCTAAAGAGGTATTGATAAAACAAATAGTAGAAACGCGACACGGCTTGAAAGAAACTGTGCGGCATAATCATCGATATACACTGAGAATATATTGGATTTCTTCCTACAATGTCGTTTAGTTAAATAATTACGGTTTCATACAAAATAATGATGTTTCAAACGTAAGTTTGTTGAATTGCAAGGAATTTTGTTAAAACTCCATTACTCGATTATATGTTCCATCATGCTCCGTACGGGTAATACAAAAATAACGGTATAATGTAGTTTCAACATGATTCTTGTAAGTGACTATAAACTTACGTATGTAATAACATGCTGTCATGGTAAAGGCAAGATCTCGTTGCGCGCCGTAATGAATGTGCGGTGTAGTTACTATGTCCATGACATGTTAACTACACCGTTACGCATCATGTTGATACATACGTACGTAACACAGTACATGTTATATACGTAATCCCTTTTGAAACATTCGTATTTCTGTGTATTACTGCGTTTTCTTTAGATAGGCCTTTCGCGCGCGAAAATGACCACTTCAATTACAATAGTATTATAGTTCCGCTAGTACTTCCTGGTGTGGCAATCCCTGCGACGAATATTGCCGTGCTATTCTCTCGCATACTGTTTAATGTATTGCTATCTCTCTGTTTTTACGCGTAACGGATATGACCCAACTCATTTGTACCTGAGGGCATATTTAGATCTTGTATATCGATAGACATGATATCTCCGATTTGATATGCGAACGCCCGGCAGGGCATTCACGCCGTCGCTATAATTAATATCAAATCATTATCTCCGTGGGAGAGATTTAAAAAAAAGTACCTAGGTACAAATGGCTGTATCCACCATCAAAAATCTCACACTCAGTACTAGAAATATATTTTTTACTCGTTTTTTTTAAGTATCTAGAAAAGTTGAAACGCAAAGGATTCAGCTCACTATTTTTTGTTTTGTTTTAAGGGTCGGCATCACGTAAATCCGAAAATACTTAACTTTGTAGTCTCAGATTTATTTGTTTCATTTATGTTCGGATAAAGGTCTAAAAAGCATTTTGAGTTTCATTCAGTGAAACTCTAAAATACCTACTATAGGAATTATATTGAAAAAAAATACTGTAAACTTTCAAAAGTGCTTTAACTGGTCTCACCACATCTTCAATGCATCGATTTTGGTGCGTATTCAAGCCTTCAGGGTCCATGTCTCCGATGCATAGAGAGAGATCGAGAAAACCAGAGCTCTAACCAGCCTGACCTTAGTCTGCTTACTAATTAATACCCCGATTCTTCCACAGCCTTTCTAGCTTGCTCAGGCCGACCTTGCCATCTGGCTTCTGCGTGAGACATCCTTTTCGCAGTTTCCGTCGTTGTTTATCATGGAGACCAGATAGACAAAGTCTTTCACAGCTTGAAAGTCACTTAGGTCTCGCATTCTCATTAATTTTTATAGGAATTCTTCTTGAAGTATACAGCTGCTGAGCTGATAAATATCATACCCACCTAATATAACGAAATTACGAACACAAATACATGCATTGATACGAAACTATAAACCTAACCTGTCCCAACAGAAAACAACTGCGATGACCCTGACTATGTACATAGTATGTGTTGTTCTAATGTTATCAGCTAATGCTTCAGTATAAACTCCGCGGCGCAATACAGACGTAAGAAAGTCGAGATTCTAATTGAACTACAATCCGATAGCCTTTAATCCTAGATTAACACTTAAGGCGACTAACTCTCTCAAACAGAGAAAAATTGACATTTTGTAATCAATTTTAAGTGATTCCCGCGTGCAAATGAATTATTTAAATAAATAATAAATAATAATAAATAAATATATATATATATATATATATATATATATATATATATATATATATATATATATATATATATATATATATATATATATATATATATATATATATATATATATATATATATATATATATTATATATATATATATATATATATATATATATATATATGATTGTAAATGTGTAAAATATGATTTTTTCAAATTGAAATTATGTTTATTACTAAATAAATGAAATGATAAAATAATGAAAGGGCACTTATCTGGTCTGTGGCGACCAGGAGCGACTCCACGCCTTTTTCGTTTTCTCTTCTTTCAGTATTTGCGGTTTCCTACTGTGGTATTCGAACCTTTCTACTTTATCCTACAGCGGCAACACAACAATGCGAAAGACGAGAATGAATGCTGGAAAATAATAGGCGATTAGTGTTTCTTAAATATTAATGATTTTTATAAAATGTATATCAATATTTCGGCTCAGCCGTCGTCAAGATATGTGACATTTCTGAAATCGAACAATTCGTTGAAAATTTAAATTCAAGGAATCGAACAAAAAGAAATGGATTAATAATATTTTACACGATTTAGTTAAGGTACCATAACCAACCGTGCAAAACGTTATTTTAAAATGAATGATTATAAATTAAAATAAAAAGCATTTGATGATTATGATAATATGATAAACCTTATTAATTTTGCCTATTGAGACCGGAACCTTTGCAAGCGCCTAAAATATAAATATAAGCCAATTCCCAAGATTTGACGTCCCTTTCTTTTGCATTATCACCAAGGCACTTTATTATTTTAACTTTAAAACATTGATCAAAAGATAAATTATGCGCCCTAGCATGCAAAGATATTGGGAGTTGGCTTTCATTTCCTACACTAGCCCTATGATTATTTAGTCTAATATTAAGTGGTGTTGTTGTTTCACCGATATAAAAGGCATCACAAGTCCTGCACAGAAGTTGATATACTATATTTTTTGAAATACAACTGCAATGAAAGGGAACCCTGTAACTATTAGTAGTATTTGGACTGGTAAAAAAAGGACTTAGATCTAACAGAGGACAAGTTTTACAACGTGGACGACCACAAGGTTGAAGGCCAAAAGTATTATTGCCAATAGAGAAATTTTGATTATTTTTTGTTTTGTTTAATATTGATCTAATATTAGGTGGTCTGCGGAAAGATAAAATTGGCGGTGAATCTAAGAGATCCTTAGTGGATGCATCATTAGAAATGATGGGGAATAAATCAGATAATATATCTCGCAGTTTCTCAGCACCAGGAAAATAAGTGGTGCTAAGAAAGATTTTATTATTATTATTATTATTATTTGAAGAAATTTTAGGTTTTGGTATATATTTTACTTCAGAGTTTAGAATATGTTTATCCAATAGAGGAGCAGGGTATTTTCTTTCAAGAAGAGATTGCTTTAGATTATTGAGATATTTATCTAAATTTTCTTTGTTGTTAACTAAACGGTGTCCGCGAATGGACATTGAATAGGGAATGGATCTCTTGGTGTGAAATGGATGACAGCTATCAAAGTGTAAATACTGTTCTTTATTTGTAGGTTTTATATGAATCGCGGTTTTAATTTTACCTTCGGAAATTGTTAAATCAACATCTAAGAAAGTAATTTGTGATTTAGAAATGGTATGAGTGAAATTCAAAGGGCCAAAATTATTTAGGTCGTCAAGAAAGGTTGTTAGAGTAGTTTGTCCGTGTGGCCAAATCATTACTATGTCGTCAATAAATCTATACCATAATATGGGTTTTAAATTTTGCGTTTGAAGAAAATTTTGCTCGAATAATCCCATGAAAAGGTTGGCATACGAAGGTGCCATACGAGTGCCCATAGCAGTCCCTTTAATTTGAAGATAAAATTCATCTTCCTGATTATGATTTTCATTATCTGATTATGATTATATAAAATGATTATTTAATAACTACCATGTTTATGATCACTTTACGTACTCCTATTTTATTAAATTAACCTTATTTGTTTGTGATTTTTTTTATAGCTCTTTAATATTAATTAATCTACACTATGTTTATAAAATGTCCGCCCAAGCACAAGATTTGCATAGTTGGGCGACATCGGACAATAAACATTATAAGAGTTTATTTTCATGCTGTGGTTAATTTTAGTTGTAAGTAATTTCAATTGTAAATTGTTTTTTTTAATTGCTTTATAAATAAAAAAAATAAATAGGTAAAAGTTTGATTCTTGTGGCGAATTTCTTAGTCTTTCGTACTATGATGAGCAATTTCAATATTTAGATTTTTTTCCCTTGAGCTCAAGATGAGTCAATCCTATCTTCTTTTCTTGCACACTGTAATTTCAATGTAATATTTAGATTGTAACCATTATAATCTGTAATACACTACTCCAAGGTGTAAAATACTCCAACATTGTAAATCGTGCATTTTAAAGGCCTTGCGAATTTATCTATTCGTGAAATATCTAGGTACTAAGTTTACTAATATGTATGTCACACAAGTCGTGGAATTTGTTATCAGAAGCTTGATTGTCTAGTAAATAGATATTAAATACGTTTACTACTCAATAATTCTACTGTTGGCCCATTAAAAGTACTGAAACGTTAATTTACTTAATATGGCATTGGCTTGATGAAGGGTCCGCGGGATGCGGGTTGGATACTAATGTACTCCAAAATTAGGTCGTGCGTCTCAATCTGTCGTTACTTACGAATATCAGAAATTAATCCATTTTAGTTTGTAGATATCATTGGGAGCTAAGGGCCCTTGCTGAGTTGGCCACGAAGACCCATTCTGTTCAGGGTTGGTCGCACTCACGAGTCAACACCCATCCGACGGCCTCCACGCATGAAGTGCGAGCCTGGGTAGGACTCTGGCCTTATGGTTAGTTTCCCCTAGGAATCAATCTTCTGGCGCTCCTGGACTGGTATCGCTCCGTGCGGCATTGCCAATCGATTGCGCACTCTAACAGTCGGGGGAGTCTGGAAGCAGTACTGTTTCCTATAGAGCGGGGGTGGTTGCGGACCTTACGGCGACTGCTCTTGAAACGACCATCGGCTACCCGATCCTGGGTGAACAGCCGGGCAAAGGATGCCGTGGTCCGCGATAGATTCGGTATACACCGTTTCACCACTTCGTAAGGGAGAGGACCGCGCAAGCGACCTCGAACTCGTTACCAATCGAGAGACTGGAGTATTCTGGTCGCAATTGGAAGTAAGGGCGTGAGTGTAAGCCCGTTGGGTAGCACTCCTGGCTATCTCGCGGTTAAGGCGTTGGCCTCTTACGGGCTTGTGGCGGAGCTTGATGGTGGACTGTTTTTGTCCAAGTCTTCTGCGCTCACTTCAGGGAGACAGAACGACTAATCGTTAAAACTTCCTGAGGTGACGGGCTTGCCCGCTGTAGTTGACAACTCTAGTTGTAGATATCATTGCACAGTTTAAGGTACAGTGACAGGCGAAAGGCATCCTTTGTAAGGGTGATAATAGCAGTTTTACAAATGATTTTGCGATTACTATAACTTATATATGGATAGGTTGTCAGAGAAAAAACATGTATATCTCAATAAATTTAATTCGGTAAAAGTGCTCAAAATGCTTTTCTTGAAGATTGAAAATTATCATTATTCTTTTCCGTCGTTCCCTCATTACTGGGGATCGTGGCCTCTAGACAGCAGTTTCCCTACGAGGCTCCTCCACTTCGACCTGCCTTCTGCATGGCGGGTCGCAGATTGGATAGACCCTTTTGTTACTTCTTTGATGAGGTTGTTCCATCTGGCCGGTGATCTGCCTCTGCTTCTTCTTCCCTCCAATTGATCTCCGGAAAGCATTTTCTCCAGATTCTTTGGGTTTCTCCTGGCAACATGACCGAAATACTGCAGGACCCTTCTCATGCATACGGTGGAGAGCCTCACTTGGATGCCAAGTTCTTCAAGGACAGATTTGTTTGTGCAGCGTGCTGTCCATGGGATTCCTAGTATTTGACGCCAACACCACTGCTTCAGTGCATCGATTTTGGTACGTATCCGTGCCTTCAGGGTCCATGTCTCCGATGCATACAGAAAGATCGAGAAAACCAGAGCTCGAACCAGCCTGACCTTAGTCCGCTTACTAATACCCCGATTCTTCTCAGCCTTTCTAGCTTTCTCATGGCCGACCTTGCCATCTGGCTTCTGCGTTGGACCTCCTTTTCGCAGTTTCCGTCTGCATATCATGGAGCTCAGATAGACAAAGTCTTTTACAGTTTAAAAGTCACTTAGCTCGTTGGTGCGTTGCATGGTCAGTCTTGCTGCTGTTCATGTGCAGTCTATACTTCTTGCTTTCATTCTTCACCATGCGTAATAAACACTATAGAGATAACGATAAAACGATAAAAACTTTATTAATCTCAGAATCAAAGAATTGAAGAACACGTTAAACATTGTGGAAACCTTTAGAAATGATTAGTTTTTACTAAAATTAGGCAATAATCACTCGGTTCTATGTACTTATTGACTTATACATTGACATTGGGATACGTTATTTTAAAATTTGCAATTTGTAAGTCAACATAGTAAAATTAATTATAAAATAAACTAAGTTCATAATAAATATAAAATTAACGTAGAAAAAAGATAGGAGAGGTAGGGAATTGGAAATGATTATGAAGAAGGAGTTAGACGATGGTATATGTATATACAGAGATATACATATAGACATAGATAGGTCGT
>OX155960.1:33037918-33061774 GCA_944548615.1 Micropterix aruncella | reverse complement strand
TAGATATTTATTGATGTTTATAGATATTTATAGATATTATAAATATTTATAGATATTTATAAATATTTGTAGTAGCTACTGATATGTTGCATACAAAATATATAACTAAGTACGATAGGTATTAACAAGCTCGTTAGGTCCAATTGATTTGAATAATTCCTTAACGAACGTCGGTTGGTTGAGGTTGAAATGTCGATGGTGGAGAAACGAGAGTCGTAGGTGCACTGATGTGCACCTACGACTCCCTATAAGCGATGGATTTTTTTCCCGTAGTTGGTATTGGCGCGAGAGACCTCAAACGTGCGTGAATTGCGAATTAAACGCGGAGGAACAAAAAAACGTAAGTTTTCGACAAGGTATGGACTGTCTATGGTATTGTGGCTAACTTTGTGTAATAGTACCATATCAGCCACTGTACGTCGGTCTTCTAGAGCTTGAATACCGAAGTGGACCAGTCTGCTCTCGTACGTAGGAAGACTTATAAACAATATATTGCGCGGACATACCATTCTTCTGAAATCGCGTATGACATGTATATCTGTTTTGGTTTTTTAAAAGAATATAATGGAAAAATAAAAAATATATATATTGCATCACATTTTAATAATTTACTTGATACGGATTACCAATATAGAATTAAGTGGTTTCAGAAAAGGTTCAGATATTATTTATTAAGAAAAAAATCTAAATATTGAAATTGCTCATCATAGTACGAAAGACTAAGAAATTCGCCACAAGAATCAAACTTTTACCTATTTATTTTTTTTATTTATAAAGCAATTAAAAAAAACAATTTACAATTGAAATTACTTACAACTAAAATTAACCACAGCATGAAAATAAACTCTTATAATGTTTATTGTCCGATGTCGCCCAACTATGCAAATCTTGTGCTTGGGCGGACATTTTATAAACATAGTGTAGATTAATTAATATTAAAGAGCTATAAAAAAAATCACAAACAAATAAGGTTAATTTAATAAAATAGGAGTACGTAAAGTGATCATAAACATGGTAGTTATTAAATAATCATTTTATATAATCATAATCAGATAATAATAATATGCAAAATATATAAGAATAAAGCAATTAAAAATATATTTAAAAAAACAATAAAAAATCAATAAACCTAACAAAAACAATATTATTATTTATTTTATATATATATATATATATATATATATATATATATATATATATATATATATATATATATATATATATATATATATATATATATATATATATATATATATATCAATTGGACCTAACGAGCTTGTTAATACCTATCGTACTTAGTTATATATTTTGTATGCAACATATCAGTAGCTACTACAAATATTTATAAATATCTATAAATATTTATAATATCTATAAATATCTATAAACATCAATAAATATCTATAAATATCTGCATCTATATATCCACTATACGACCTATCTATGTCTATATGTATATCTCTGTATATACATATACCATCGTCTAACTCCTTCTTCATAATCATTTCCAATTCCCTACCTCTCCTATCTTTTTTCTACGTTAATTTTATATTTATTATGAACTTAGTTTATTTTATAATTAATTTTACTATGTTGACTTACAAATTGCAAATTTTAAAATAACGTATCCCAATGTCAATGTATAAGTCAATAGTCAAGTACATAGAACCGAGTGATTATTGCCTAATTTTAGTAAAAACTAATCATTTCTAAAGGTTTCCACAATGTTTAACGTGTTCTTCAATTCTTTGATTCTGAGATTAATAAAGTTTTTATCGTTTTATCGTTATCTCTATAGTGTTTATTACGCATGGTGAAGAATGAAAGCAAGAAGTATAGACTGCACATGAACAGCAGCAAGACTGACCATGCAACGCACCAACGAGCTAAGTGACTTTCAAACTGTAAAAGACTTTGTCTATCTGGGCTCCATGATATGCAGACGGAAACTGCGAAAAGGAGGTCCAACGCAGAAGCCAGATGGCAAGGTCGGCCATGAGAAAGCTAGAAAGGCTGAGAAGAATCGGGGTATTAGTAAGCGGACTAAGGTCAGGCTGGTTCGAGCTCTGGTTTTCTCGATCTTTCTGTATGCATCGGAGACATGGACCCTGAAGGCACGGATACGTACCAAAATCGATGCACTGAAGATGTGGTGTTGGCGTCAAATACTAGGAATCCCATGGACAGCACGCTGCACAAACAAATCTGTACTTGAAGAACTTGGCATCCAAGTGAGGCTCTCCACCGTATGCATGAGAAGGGTCCTGCAGTATTTCGGTCATGTTGCCAGGAGAAACCCAAAGAATCTGGAGAAAATGCTTTCCGGAGATCAATTGGAGGGAAGAAGAGCAGAGGCAGATCACCGGCCAGATGGAACAACCTCATCAAAGAAGTAACAAAAGGGTCTATCCAATCTGCGACCCGCCATGCAGAAGGCAGGTCGAAGTGGAGGAGCCTCGTAGGGAAACTGCTGTCTAGAGGCCACGATCCCCAGTAATGAGGGAACGACGGAAAAGAATAATGATAATTTTCAATCTTCAAGAAAAGCATTTTGAGCACTTTTACCGAATTAAATTTATTGAGATATACATGTTTTTTCTCTGACAACCTATCCATATATAAGTTATAGTAATCGCAAAATCATTTGTAAAACTGCTATTATCACCCTTACAAAGGATGCCTTTCGCCTGTCACTGTACCTTAAACTGTGCAATGATATCTACAACTAGAGTTGTCAACTACAGCGGGCAAGCCCGTCACCTCAGGAAGTTTTAACGATTAGTCGTTCTGTCTCCCTGAAGTGAGCGCAGAAGACTTGGACAAAAACAGTCCACCATCAAGCTCCGCCACAAGCCCGTAAGAGGCCAACGCCTTAACCGCGAGATAGCCAGGAGTGCTACCCAACGGGCTTACACTCACGCCCTTACTTCCAATTGCGACCAGAATACTCCAGTCTCTCGATTGGTAACGAGTTCGAGGTCGCTTGCGCGGTCCTCTCCCTTACGAAGTGGTGAAACGGTGTATACCGAATCTATCGCGGACCACGGCATCCTTTGCCCGGCTGTTCACCCAGGATCGGGTAGCCGATGGTCGTTTCAAGAGCAGTCGCCGTAAGGTCCGCAACCACCCCCGCTCTATAGGAAACAGTACTGCTTCCAGACTCCCCCGACTGTTAGAGTGCGCAATCGATTGGCAATGCCGCACGGAGCGATACCAGTCCAGGAGCGCCAGAAGATTGATTCCTAGGGGAAACTAACCATAAGGCCAGAGTCCTACCCAGGCTCGCACTTCATGCGTGGAGGCCGTCGGATGGGTGTTGACTCGTGAGTGCGACCAACCCTGAACAGAATGGGTCTTCGTGGCCAACTCAGCAAGGGCCCTTAGCTCCCAATGATATCTACAAACTAAAATGGATTAATTTCTGATATTCGTAAGTAACGACAGATTGAGACGCACGACCTAATTTTGGAGTACATTAGTATCCAACCCGCATCCCGCGGACCCTTCATCAAGCCAATGCCATATTAAGTAAATTAACGTTTCAGTACTTTTAATGGGCCAACAGTAGAATTATTGAGTAGTAAACGTATTTAATATCTATTTACTAGGCAATCAAGCTTCTGATAACAAATGCCACGACTTGTGTGACATACATATTAGTAAACTTAGTACCTAGATATTTCACGAATAGATAAATTCGCAAGGCCTTTAAAATTCACGATTTACAATGTTGGAGTATTTTACACCTTGGAGTAGTGTATTACAGATTATAATGGTTACAATCTAAATATTACATTGAAATTACAGTGTGCAAGATAAGAAGATAGGATTGACTCATCTTGAGCTCAAGGGAAATAAAACCGGTCAAGTGACTGGCGCTCCGAGGATTCCGAGGCTAATTAAGAAAGGGGTTATTGCGAGAAGGAATTCTACTGTTGGAGTTTTGATATCAATATTATTAAAAAGCAAATTGCATATTATTACGTAGATTTACCGTTTTCTGTAGGAAAGATATTATTCAAAAAATCTAATTATATGGGAAAAATTGCTGTAGAAAATGTGACACACATTATCCAACTCAAATAAAATGAAAATTATCTTTATTGCACAATAAAACATCTAAAGTACAATGGCAGACTTATTGTTATAAACAATATCTTTTAGTCAACAAACATGTTGATGTGACAAGAGTAGGAAAAATTGTATACGATAAAAAGAAGATACGATAAAATATAGAATTAAATTTTAAATTCTAGGGAATGTTATGCATTCAATGCTTAATAATAAATATTAATCATAATATTTACTATGATTAATATTTAATAAATACTATTCATAATAAATATCTATATACATAAATATATAAGTATATAAATAAATTAATAACCTGTCAAAATAAGGTAATGAAAGGGAAGGCATGAGGGATAGGTGAGAATTTGTGGATTATATTTATTTTAAAAGGAAGTGCTTTACCAAAAATTGCTTATAGGTAGAAAGCGAGCTAGTGCCTCTAATCGCGGAGGAAGCCGATTCCACAGTCGAACTGCATGTACGGAGGAGTACGACAGAAAAGTGGTTTTGTGATTTGGGATACGTAACTGACTTAAACGAAGTGGGAGACCATGACTTCCTAATCTCATCCTGTATAATATAATTTCACAATAATTTTGGATTATATCAAATGGAAGGGAGTGAAAACAATCAAAAAATATATTCTTTTCAAATAACTTAACGATTTAATTCTTATAAAACTATTATTATTATCTATTTTTTAACCATACATTTTACACTATTAATCAGCTATGTATAATATGTACATACATTACAATATACCAATACGTAATAATATATTATTACATGTATTTGTAAACAAAATTATTTATAGGTACTTTATTTTTTTTTTCAAATGGCAACCTAGTAAGGCAAACCTAGTAATTATATGATTTTTTTTAAATATAATATAATTTGTCAAGGAATAAATATTTTTTATTTGATTATACGTTGTATTATTCTTTTCTTCCGATAAATGTTATTAGCTTCACTTGAAAGAACGCGAAAGAAATTCAGACAGTCACTTTGATGCTATCATTGTCAAAATACAAATTTATGGAATTTTAAACAATCTGAAATTTATTTATTTATTTATTTATAACGTACAAGAACAAAAAAATACAAGGACATGCATACTGTTGTACATGAGGAATAATTAAGAACAAACATTATAATAGCGAAAAACATAGCTCTATGCATATAAATATGCTAGCATATCCGAATGAGGCGAAATCGCACAACCAACTAGACCTAGAAGGTCTGTCTCTGGCTGTGCTGTGTTATACCAACTGTATTTTTGTAACTCGCGAACTGACGAAGGTGATCAATTTTAAATATTTCTAAATCTAACAAATGTGTTGTTTACACAAATTAAAGTAAAATTTAAAGTAGAAAAAATAAATATATATGTATGCAATTAAGGGCTAAAAATAAAGTAAACTTTACATTATATACAATAAATTTAAGTGGAAAATAAGTAATAATATATACAAATATATGAATAAACACTACATTCTAGTATATATGTTTAAGAAAATGATATGTAATATTGCACAATTTTACAAATACATATTTTTTTTAATATTCTGCCTACAGTATTAATAGGTCTTTAGTTTTTGAACGCCCAATATCTAGAATCCAGTTTTTTACTTTACCTTTAAAAGTTACATAATTTTTCACGTTTTTCGTGGTTTCACATAGTGAGTTATAAACTTTCGGGGCGATAAAAAAACATTGTATTCGGGCAAATGTGCTATTAACCTTTGGGATTGTGAAAAATATTTTACATACTATATTTTTCCCGTAGGTAGGTACTCAATCCGTATATACTATCTGCAGTCCGGTGACTTGTGAATGTCAATGTTCATGCGCCATGAGCAACAGAAGGAATAAAAGTCAGAACAAGTAAATATATTAAAAAGAATAAAAAAACACGACTGCCGTTACAAAAAGTGAACTAATGTATTAATAATTATTTTTATTACGTTTTTTTTTAAATATTTGTGGTTTATGTCTTCATCCATATAGATAGATGTATATTTCCGTAGTGCTATCAGACCTTTTATTTGACACTAAACGCGATATATTTATGTTAATTTATTGACATTTGGACATTTAGACAAGTATTTTTGGACTTTTGGACAGTTTAGGTACCCTATGACACTCGGGATGACATAACGATTCTAACAATACCTACCACGCACTTCTGAATCTGTTCAAACGTTTAGAAGTTATGGTAAATAAAAAAACAGGGTTTCATAATTAATACATACTGATTTTTCCAAGTACAATTGTATAGTTTTATAATTTTCCAAAATGTTGGAATGGAATAGATTTGTAAGACCAAAAAACGGTTATTTAAAAATCGGTAATATTTTGTTGAGTGTAATAATTAAACACTTTTTATAATTTATTTTACTAAATTAATATTCCAAATATTTCTCTTCGTTACCAGGCCAGGCCTAACGGACGTCAATCCGGTTGCGAAGAGGAAGAACAAAAAAATATAAACTGTCCAATGATGAATGTTAACACGCAGCACGTAACACGGCGATTTATATTGAAGTCGCTGCTTTCTCCTTATATGAGAGCAAGAGGTCGCGGCACGCCCTATGACACGCGGGAGGACAAAACGATTCTAACAACACCACGCATCTAAATCCATTCAAGAGTTTAGAATGTATGGTGGAATAAAGAAACGGAAAACATACATAGACGAATCCTGAACACATACCATTCCTTTTGGGTAGTCGTAACAAAAACCGCCTTTTTTTGCGCGATCGCGGCATTTATTCCCTTGAGCCGTAATTTGGTGGTTTTGCCTTGTTTTTTTTATTCCTGGCGTGGTGTGGCGTGTCTGCAGGCGATTCGTTAATATTTATAATAAATCGCGATTTCCTAATATGACATTTACTAAATGTCGTATTTGACAGTTAGAGCTGTGCGACTCGTTTCACCCTCCCGGTAATCGGTTCATTTTATAGAGGCAAGCGAGTTTTTGGGTTGAAATCTACACTCTACGCGTGTGTATTTAGCTGTCAATATTAAATGCCACTTCCGCCCAAAAAGAAGCAGGGTGTCAATAAATCCTTTAGTAAGAACGCACCTCGCAGACACCAAAACTTGGAAAAAAAAAATCTCCTTTAGTTTTCTATAATGTTATTTTTTAACAATATTACCAAAAGAACAAGTCGGATTTATGAACTCTTTTCGATACGAGTAAAAAAGCAGCTTTAACTTTTACGATGTCGTTTTAAATATCTTCAGATTAAAATCCATATCGTAAAAGCTGTAGCAGCTTTCTTATTAAAAAGGATATGCGGAATGTGGAATGTGGAATGCGGTAAGCTCATGAAACACAACATAAACCGAAAGATCCGCTAATTAGATTATATGTGTTCTTTATTAGCATATGGAGACAAAAGCTGGACGCTTCAGCAGGGCCGGCTCTAGAGGATTTGGCACGCTAGGCGACAACAAATTTTGCGCCCTCGTTAATGTGCCTTCGGCGGGATCTTCCGGGTATGGAACTATAGTATCGAATCTTCAAAAAAATGTTTTTGTTAATAATTGTTATAACAAAGAATTTCATTTTATAACCTTTGATTAATTACTAGGATATGTAAATAAAACGAATGTCAATTTTACATAAGATACATAATATAATTTACCGCCGCACTACAACCCTACACTTCGCACTCCGCCACGCACAGCGAGGTTGCCAAACTGAGTAGTGTTACGTTAGGGCATACTTTCCTATTTTCTAAGACGAGGTAAGACAACTAGAGTTGTCAACTACAACGGGCAAACCCGTCACCTCAGGAAGTTTTAACGATTAGTCGATCTATCTCCCTGGAGTGAGCGCAGAAGACTTGGACAAAACAGTCCACCGTCAAGCTCCGCCACATGCCCGTAAAAGGCCAACGCCTTAACCGCGAGATACCCAGGAGTGTTACCCAGCGGGCTTACACTCACGCCCTTACTTCCAATTGCTACCATATTACTCCAGTCTCTCGATTGGTTATGAGTTCGAGGTCGCTTGCGCGGTCCTCTTCCTTACGAAGCGGTGAAACGGTGTATACCGAATCTATCGCGATCCACGGCATCCTTTGCCTGGCTGTTCACCCAGGATCGGGTAGCCGATGGTCGTTTCAAGAGTAAGGTCTGCAACCACCCCCGCTCTATAGGAAACAGTACTGCTTCCAGACTCCCCCGACCATGTTAGTCAGAACGCACAATCGATTGGCTTACGCCGCACGGTGCGCAGACCGTCCAGGAGCGCCAGAAGGTTGATTCCTAGGGGAAACTAGCCCTAAGGCTAGAGTCCTGCCCAGGCTCGCACTTCATGCGTGGAGGCCGCCGGATGGGTGTTGACCCGTGAGTGTGACCAACCCTGAACAGAATGGGTCTTCGTGGCCAACTCAGCAAGGGCCCCTTAGCTCCCTATAGAGAGCTAGGTAAAACAGCTAGTAGGGCGCGGAAGTACTAACTATTTATTTAGTTTATGTTTTCAGATCCCCAAATTAAAAAAACCTTAATTTTGGGTCCCCCAAAATATTGCGCTCTAGGCGGCCGCCTAGGTTGCCGATATGGACGAGCCGACACTGCCCTTGAGACACATTGGCGGAAAAATTATTAACTTTAAAGATATGGCTTTATTGAAGGGGTTTAAGAGGGGTTGGCAAAATCAGGAAACCACTATCAAGATTCTAACTGGGGGTCGAAAAACTCCTCGACTTTAGTCACTCTGGTAAGCGCACACCCAGCGATGGAGTAATCAAACATTGATGAGTAAGCGATCTCGTGTATGGCAGCACTGAACATTTGGTAATATTGAAATGGGGAGAAGAAGGGGGGGGCTGCATATACTGCATAAATATCACGCTGTAAGTGCTCCCAAACCTGTGGTAAAAATACGTTCTTTCAACTGCATATATGTAAATAAAATAGTGGTTTCCAGGGGATAAGCATTGCAGTGGTTAAAAATATTTTCACATCATCGGCAAACATTAAGTTACTCTGATTATTAACAAATAAGAAGCATAACAAAAGGCCCCAAGTTTGATCCTTGGCTGAGTCCAGATTGAGTGTTTTACGGAATGAAATCAAAATGGCCCTCTTAATACTCTGCGAAGTTCAAAGATATCAAGGTAGATAAGGATTGAGAAAATAAAACGTAGTCTATGACTATCATTATTTTTGACAATACTACACATAATAATCAAAATTTTACCAAAAAAAAAACCAACTCCATTTTTAAAAAAAAAGTGCAGCAGCCATATCTTGGTGAAACTTAGAACGGGCTATCATAATTGAATGCGTGTACGAAATTTCCTGTCTGTGCTGTCGACCGTTGGGGAGTTCCCTCGTTGGAAGCCAACCCTGTGTGCCGCAGTCCTGTCTTGGTGAAACTTTAAACGGGCTGTCGTAATCGAATGCGTATACAAAATTTCGTGTCTGCTGTTGACCGTTGAGGAGTCCCCTCGTCGGGAGCCAACCCTGGGTGTAGAAACAGGTCATGCTTACCATTAAAAAAATGCATTATCATCTGAACTGAACCAACATGTAAATTTTCAACTTTATATGATAATATTTGAGGAGTTTCCTCAATTGCTCATGGATCGCATTATCAGGACAGGTTTTTGGGACCTTTAAATTTCGTTTTTTTTTTTAAATGTGACCAATCTGGAAGTATATCCTTCAAATAAACAAAGAATTTTCCAAATCGGTTCATAAATGACGGAGTTCTGAGGTATAAACATTTTTTTAAAATACGACCGAATTGATAACCTCATCCTATTTTTAAAAAGAAACTATTGATTTCACTTAATAGCACTTACTATTTTTCAAAATAATTTCAAAAAATTAAACAGTATGCTCTCTATAGACGACTGTATAAATTAAAATGCAATTTGCTCATTAAAAATATCAATATTAATTGACTGCTAAAGCTCCTTTTCTAATCGATGTGTGTGAAGGTGTTTCATAGCAAGAACCACTTTCACTTGGTTGCGCGAGTCAAACTCGCACTTAACCGGTTTTATTATAAAGTCATTCTAGGGAATAGAATGCAAAAGAAAATTAAAATGTCTCTGCAGCTAGAAATGTATATTAAACAATTTTATCAATAATAGTAGTGTGCCAAATGGCGATTTGGCCGAATATGGAATACTGAATATTCGGCCAAAACAATTATAACAATTTTATTCTCAAACCCGCTGAAGATGTCGCAACGCCACGTAAGCAAGAGTTGTAGGCATTGCTTTCAGAACTCACATTTATTTATTTTTCAAACAGCCGTATTAACGGATTTATGTTTTTTATTAATTTAGAAAAGTCCGCCATTTTTAAACAAAATGGGCGATATCTCTTATCAGCTTTTTAAATCTCGACGCAAACAGACCAACATTTTTGTAGGTAATTTGGTCCTAATTGAACGTGTACTTTCTGAGATACAGTGGGTACAAATACACACAGGCAAACACACACAATCACTCTCAGCCATGCATTTTCCAGAAACATTTTTTTACTCTTCTTCTTCTTCATCTCGAAGTGCCACTCCATTACTGGAGGTTGGCCCTTAGAATACTTTTGTCGGTCTTGCGCCATCCGGAAAAGCTGTTCCGTACTAGTGATCCCGGTCCACTCTCTGACATTGCACAACCACGACTTTTTCCTCCTTCCACGGCGTCGTTTACCCTCGATTTTGCCCATCAATATCAGTTGGAGCAGCTTATATCTGTCATGCCGCAGCACGTGCCCTATATATTCAATCTTGCGCTTTTTGACGGTGTGCAACAATTTTCGGGTCGCACCAGCACGCTGAAGCACTTTTTCGTTGCTAACTTTATGGGTCCAGCTTATACGGAGCATTCGACGGTAGCACCACATCTCAACAGCTTCTAGCCGCCGTCTGGTGTCTTCTTTTATGGTCCACGCTTCGCTGCCATACATAACCACTGGCCAGATGTAGCAATGCAGGATCCGAGTTCTAAGTCTTAGATTGATTTTCTGGCAACACAATTTTTGGACTCACAGGAACTCAAAACTCACAGGAACTCGAACGCAAAGTCGAATTCCAGATTTTATTCGAAACCAAGAATTTCCTTTTTTACATATTTCGTGTAACACGATATTTTATTTGGTAGGTAAAAGGAGGCAGAATGCCGAATGGATAACGAATAATCGGCAAAAAATAATAGTATCATATTATCGCTAGTCAAAATTGAAGGTTATTTTTTTTTCAATGGAAATAACTATTTTAAATGCAATAACTTTAATACCTTCAATGTATAGATAATGTTCTAATTTGTGCCATTTTTACAGTTTCAACGCCATTGCTAGTTACAAACGTTTAATTTTCTGTTGAGGTTTTTTGTGAAACTTTGTACAGTTGGCTCCCGTACTACAGAAATTCGCGCGGAATAGTGATAAGATAGTGACAGAATATATAAGTAACACAATCAGGTCCGGATTAGAAAATGTGCGTCTTATTTGGACATTTGTAAAGAGGCGTCTAGTACTAGGCGCCGCGTTCGTCATGCGAAAATTATTTCTGGTGGAGATAAACGTTACAATATGATAAATTACCGCGATACGCCAGGTTAGTACAGGTTGTGCAAAATATCTTGGTCTTTCGTATACAAGCTCAAATCACACGTAAAAGTAACATGTATATGGCGGCTTTCATCTCTCACAAGACCAGCAAAACTTCTGTTGATTCGAATGTCTGAGGCCCAATTTTACTAAGAACTTCGTTTACACAGAAATATGCATTATAAAATTAAAAAAAAACTGATGAAGACTGGCCTCATGATATTATATGTTTTGATGTTGTAGATTATGTTATACATGATGTTTTGAATACTATTATACATGATATTATGGAAACTCACGATGGCATGTTTTCAACCCTCAAGAATTTGTTTGTAGGAGGTGGTAGTGCACGCATACTAATATATAACGGTGGCTTATTCAATGACGGCGACTTTTACTACATGAAATTGCATAAATGCGAAGATCGGCCGCCCGCGAATTGTCAGAACAGAAAACCACCGATCGGTGGTATTGGCATCTCAGTGGTTAATGGGTAAGGCAAATTCTTTTTCTGAAACAACACTGTCATATCCTTCTCGTTCTCCACTTGCTCGTTTCGTGAAAAGAGCAAGTACATGATCCGGATAGAGGTACAAAGACTATCTTTGTGCAAATTTTCATTTAAACAATTGAAACGGCTTCTAGGAAACACATTAAAATAAATATGTTAGGGTTTCTGTTGCTACTCTCCAACAAAAAAATATATACATAGTCGAGGATATTAATGATCTAATAAAGAACAATAAATGTCAACTATTTGAGATATTTGGTGATTTAATTTTTAAAATTTACTAATTTGACGAGCAAAATTTGATTGACAAAAAATATAATTTGTATGTAAAACAAACATATTTGAGTTTCTAAAAAAACACATTTTACTTAAATTACAACTTAGAAAAATAGTATTATAAAAATTAAAATATGTGTGTTTTAAAAAAAAATTTTGCTTAAATTAGAACACCGGAAAAAGCGAAAAAGTGGTGAAATCATTGGCGTTGAACAGTATTTCCTACCACAGTTCCTCCTCAGCGTCAACCGGAGGGTCATCGAGGTACTACACCTCTGAACCTGACGGGAAAGAATGATCAAGGTCCACTGCACAGTATACACCTGGTATACACAGTATACACTGTGTCCACTGTCACCGCGTGGACTTTGATAATTCTTTCCCGTCACACGTTTTTTCTCCCCTTAATTTTAGGGCAGAATGTGTTTTCTTTCGAAAATCGATTCATGCCTTGATAAGTTTGGGAACAAGCCACAAGATAGCATTAGTATCTCATTTTCACATTTAATGAGAATAACACAGCAACACCACAAAAACGAGAATGAGAATAACACAGAACAATAATGAGAATAACACAGAACGCCGCAAAAAAAAACGATTTTTGTTTTTGATATTTTTTTAAATTTAGCGTTTTGAAAAATAGTATAAAAAGAGTTGAGCGCGTTGCGCCATCTAGCGGTAGGTAAAATATCGAAAATATTGTTTATTCACGATATTTTACATATTGCTACATGGCGCAGCGCGCTCAACCCTTGTCAAACTATTATTTATCAGTCAAATGTTCAAAATCAGTTTTTGCTATTTTTTCAAATTAAAAGTTGCTTAATTGCTTTAAGCTATTAAAAACTCAACCTGTATAGGGCGACCCCTCTCCATTTTAAGGTTAAACCTTATATAGTTTGGAGATATTAGCATTTTAATAATGTCTGCCAAATTTCAGCAAAATTGGACCACTATTTTATGCTCCAGTCGCAGTACCATACTGACAGCCATCCATCCAAATAAACAGGCAGACGTATATTTTAACCCTTTTTTTTTGATTCGTGGGACCTCAAAAACAAGTCAATCCACTGAAATTTATCAATCATCAACATCGAAATTTAGCATCAACATCGAAATTTAGCACGATCCCAATAGAGTACCTACCTATTCTAGTAGAGGTAACACAGATTAGTAGGTTGCAACTATGTAGATATAACACTCCTGTATCGAGTATTATATTTTACATTTCAGCTTACGGATATAATTGGGATATTCACATGAGAACTTCGCATTTCGCATGTTATCATTCTATCGTCCATGGTTGAGAATGTGGTTTTTTGGGTGTTATCTAAACAGGAACGATGGACTAACCGCGTTCCCTTCCTCAGTATGTGACATAAAATAGGAATTTAGCCACATTATGTGGTCATCATTATCAATAAGTTATCACACCGAAGGCTGGGAGTTAGCCGTCAACGACGTAGCTACGCATAAAGAGGAATGGTACATTTGGGCCTGGAGATTTTTGCAATATGGCACGTAAAGAATATTGAAAAAATATTTTTTCAACAAAAAATCATTTTCAGCTATATGCAAACATTAAAAAAGTAATATTATCTAAATCTGTCCAAATAGATGAGGCGCTTTATTTCGTTTTAACGTTGATTTAAAAAACAGCTAAAGCTGCGTTTATCAAAATGAGCTAAATCTTCTGCAACCGTAGTAGTCTCAACCTCTCCACTAGATGCCGCCTGGTGCGGTATTACATATTTTCAGTCCTCCTGTACGGAGTAGAAACGCGGACACTTACACAGACTTTGTGTAAAAGGTTAGAAGTTTTCGAAATGTGGATTTACAGGAGAATACTGAAAATATCTAGGACGGATAGTCACAAATGAGACGGTGCTGCAAAGAATGCACAAAGGATTGGAATTACTGAAGACCATAAAGAGAAGGAAATTACAATACATGGGCCACATCATGCGTGGTAACAAATACCACCTTCTCCAATTAATCCTGGAAAGATAAAAGGCCGCCGAAGACCTGGCCGAAGAAGAATCAACTGGCTACAAAACTTCGCTGAATGGTTCAACTCAAGCACCACCGAGTTATTCCGCGCCGCAACGTCACGGGCCCAAGTGGCCATAATGACCGCCGACCTCCGATAGGAGATGGCACTTTAAGAAGAAAAAGATGATTTATTTCCAGTTGATTTTGTTTTTTTTTTCTTTTTTTTTGCAATTATTACGTTTATTTTCATTTATTTAATATCTTAGAGAGATTTGATGTTCATTTAAAATACAACAGATGTCAGTATTTTTAAAATGCCTCATATATTATTTTCAATTAAATAGATAAATTAGGTTAATATAATTGATAACTCAGGAGTATTCTTATAGGTAAATACATAGTAACACTTATTTTTGTAAGTAAATAGTATTTATCGACTATTCTGCTATTAGGAAAACTGCTGTTCGAGACTTTTCTACGTGAATTCGGTCAATTGATAGGTATTACGTCCAAATATATAATTAAATTCACTGTACTTCACATATATCAAGAGGAGAAAGGAACAATTTTCATGTAGGTAAGTAATATTGGGTCGTTACGTATGTAATTGCTGTTTTTTCATTAGAGTTGAGTCGGAATTTCAAATTCAAATAAATCTTATTCAATGTAATGTTATTCTTTTTTGAGAATCAGCGATTTATTTGTCTTTAAGTCGTTTGTTTTTGCTGGAATATTTTCGTAACCATGGTAAAATTATAAATTTGCATTATTTTTAAATATGAGATCCTGTGCCGGTGTTTTCTATTACAGCTTCTTGCAGTTTGTCTATACAGTTACCGAAAATATGTACTGTTAAGAACTCCAAACAACCATGGAGAAGCTCGCGATTAAATAACCGAGCCTAGTCAATCTTGTATCGCCACTGCTTCTGCATGACAACGTATAACTACAGATTTCACTGCAAAAGAGTTTTATTTTCAAAATTTGGATAACTTTTTACAAGCGGAAAAATCAACTTCGAAGATCGGTGAAAAACGCCTTCAAAGCACTCATTGGCGATTGTTATAAAGCAGAGGAATTAAGCAACTCCCATTAAATTGACTATACTGCATAGATAATAGAGATCAATTAAATAAATATATATTTTTCATACAAAGTTTCATACGAAATTTCCTTTATAGAACCGCAAATTCATTGGTAAGGACCCAATATAAAACAATTTATTGGTCAGAAAGATATCTATTTAGTTATTTCGTCAGCTGATCGACCTCATTTTTTTTGTTTTGTCTGTGTGGCGATTACCAGTTTCAGATTTGAGACCGGGAAAAAAGTCGCTCCATTCACGATTTATTCATTATCTCGTCGTCAAGTCATATGCGTATATATTATTTTTTTTGTTGCAAAAAAAGAGATAAGAGATTAGCATATGTCAGTTTTGGCGGCAAATTTGCGTTCTTATGATAGATACAAAGAAGTCGCTGTCTAGTACTATGTATGTTCTCTTGTAGAAGCTTTTATGACTGTTAATTATTTTTTTTTGACAAAAGCAGTAACACCATTTTATAAAAATTTATAGCTATCGGTATTTACCGACAGGGTACCATATAAGAAGGGCTTATATGGTATACGCTTCTTGTGTATTATGTTTATTTATTATTATTATTATCCTTTATAAACCAAGTACGACCATTTAGGCCAGATTAGATCACAGAGGCAGCTTACATTATCGATCCAGGCCTAGGTGGTCAAGAGCTACAAGTGCAGAAATCTGGTTTTTGTCAGTACCTATTACTACCATCTGCGTTACCTGTTTGAGCCTCGCGTCGATCGTCAGCCACTTTCGCACATACAATAATTATTGGTACTTACTTTAGACACGGGTTCCCCGCATATCAGATAATATTCTGTTTGTATTCTATTCTATTAATTATTATTCTTATTATTATTATTTTAATTCTAACCGAAGAGCGCAACCCTAGATGTAACCAATAATCATGACTTTTTAGGACTATTGTCCCCCACTGCAACAGCGGAAATCTTACTTAAACCTGAAGAAAAATGGAACCATTTTTGAATTTGAAAGTATTTTGGTTAATCAAACTATTTGCCTCTTACATCGCATTTCGACTTTATCTATTATTGTGGTTTAGTGGATTTTGTAAAAATGTTAATTTATCTATGGAATTGCAAATTATGTATTAATTTATATTCAATATATCTAAAATATTAGCATAACAAATACAAAAACAGGCCTATAATTAGGACGTAAGTATAAAATATACGTACGTACATAGGTACCTCTATGGATAACTATCATTTTCGAGTACTAATAAAATTAACACCAAACGTGCAAGGGCATATAATAAGGTGTTATTACAGCACGGGCATTACTTGTAGTGGGTGAATCAGAACAACGAAGTAAGCAACTTTTGATTTAAAAAAAATAAAAAACAAAAAATAAAAACACTTCTTTTTTTTTTTGGTCAATTTCTTAAATTGTATCTATTGAAGAAAAGTTTCAGAAGCGTTGAGCGCGCTGCGCCTTCTAGCTGTAGGTATGTCTCAAAAAAACAATATTAGCGATATCTGACCTACCGTTAGATAGCGCATCGTGCTCATAGAATATTTTTATCAAAAGTTGCTTATATAGTGTCGTACTGACACACTAAAAGAAATGCCCTTACATTATTAATTAAGCACAGAACAAGCCCTCACTCCTGTGTCCGATATTTTCGTGAACTTCCATATGAGCTGCGCTCCCGAAGATTGACACGGTGGACATAAAAAATCATCTGCATCTCTGCTATTTCGCCTGATATCTTAATTCTGCTATTTCGTTCTAAATCTGGGTGCCCCTTTTGCAAATCTGCCAACTACGCAGATATCCCGCTCAGTAAACGAGAGGCGCATAAATACCGAAATACCTTCATTCTTGCGAATGAAGCTTTTTCTAAATTAAAACCAGGTCAAGGTTACCAGCCTAGCGGTGCTCTAAACATAAAGAGCAAAAGCAGAGAACAAAAATTGTGACGATATTATCAAAACTTCCAGCTCTATAAAATCGAGTAAACAGTGTAAATTTAGCATTTTTATTCAAAATATGGTTGAAGGAGAGCAAACATATGGGTGCAAACAGCGAAATCTGCCCCGGATGCCAATCTCTCTTTGTCCGCCTTTCTATCAAGCTGTTCAGAGCTTTGAGGACTGTTTTTTTTGCGTTATGTCATGAATTTCTGTTTCAAAGATGGTCGGTGTCATTCCCAGGTCCTTGGCGAGTTTGATTTGGCCTACATATGCCTATGCCTAATTATCGTTGAGTTTCCAAATCTATGCATGCATGGACATATCTTGTATATTTATTCATTGCGCGCGAGAAAATTTAAAATAAAGCTGAGATAAAGCAGTAGCCGAAATGTGAATCTGCGAATAACGACCTCTCGGGGCGCAAGAGGGTCGCGGCAGGGCGCGACGAGCCCGCTACTATAGTAAGCCATGCGACATGGAGTGTAATAATTATAAACGAAAAACAGAAAAAAGTTTAACCTCAATATCTTGGAGCAGATATTTTTTTCTTGGAGCAGATAATTTTTTTCGTGCCCCCTCGACCAGCTCGCTCTCAGCGTTCCTTTCAACTGCCAATTGTCAATTCTAACTATGCACAAAATGCTTTTCTTTATAAGAGCTTTGTCATCATTACAACTCGGTGTTTATGGATGTTGATATATTTGCCACAACCTCAGACACATTTAAAAATCTAATTATGAATATATTACAATTTAATTAAATAATCTGTTTATTATGAAAATATTTATTCTCCTCTTATCTTTGTATGTACATAAGTTATTCCTTTTTTCTATTTTTCGTTCTCATAATTGTTCTATCTCGTAACTATCTATTTAATAATTAATTCATTTATTACCATATTACTATACATGTTTATGAATCCATTTACTGTTTTATTTCTGCTATATTTACTTTCTGCTATATTTACTCTTTTAATACTTTAGACTGTTAAGTAAGTTAGCAATTAATTTTCAGAATATTTTCTGTTTATTTAAAAAACCCTAATAATTTCACTTAATATATATACACAGAATATTTTTATTAGCGTATCGTCCGTAGACATGTTAAAATTAAACTTATTAAAATGAAATTCAAGTTATTGAATATAATATAGAAAATTTACACTAAATATACATCGGAACGACACAAAATTGCAATATTCTCAATTGCTGTCCATGATCTATTAAAAGTCAGAATTTATTCGATTATTGCCTAATCGGGAGTAAAAAGTTAATTTATCATGAGTTAAGCTAAATGCTACTACCAATTAATTAAAACGCTCACAAAGTAAAGTGCACACACGCTCCCACAGTACAGTACAGCGATTTGCCGCGAAACAACATTTATGGCATACTTTTTAATCATGTATGAAATGTTTACTTTACATAAAGTAGCACTAGCACTATACCCGATCATAAACACTTCAAAAATATTGCGTCATTTTCCCTATCGAACCAATTTGATCACAATTTCACATGACGCCACATAGTACCCGCATAGAACATGTTGCCGCTATAGGCGAAAAGATGGAGTCTACCAAAAGACGCCAGTCTTTGTCTGTTTGTTTGTTTGTGTATACTCTTTATTGTGATATTTCTCAATGGGTGGTTTTATTGTCATACGACAATCTGATCTAACCAATCAACATGTTTGTAAGTCTGCAGTCGACAGAATTGCAACGCAATTCCGTTAATTTTATCCCAACGGAAAATGGTGACCCAGCCGGGAATTGAATCCGGTAACAGTCTTCTGGGGAAAAAAAATAAAATATCACAAAATTGGATAGTTTAGCTTATTTAATTTATTTTAAACGTATGGAATATTAAATGTATATATGGAAAGGTTCGCAGACTTGCTTGGCTACGAATCTCTGTCTCAGAAATGAAATGCTGACCATGTCCTATATTTTTAATCTGATTCGAGGTAAAACTGAGAGAAAAGCTTACCAGCTAAGGTGGATCATTAAAGATCTAAAGGAAGGTGCCATATAATAATCTTCGCGCTCGATCGCACTATCTATTCGTGGAGCCGTTCTCGGGAACTTACCTTACGAGTGGAACTTATCAGCGCGTGCTTTACGACGCATATATATACATTAACTGGATTTCACCAGGCTTCGATTGTTTTTACCGCCCACCCTCATCTGTTTAAATTACAGGCAATTCATTATTTATTCTTATGTTATACGGTATTGAATAGAAAGTATCGATACTGTACTCATGAGTAGTATCGACACAAAAGTATCGTACTCGTAAAAGTATCGATACAAAAGTATCGATAACCCAAAGTATCGGTACTTTTATTAGAAACTTTTTTGTTTGGTTTTATTATTGTGGATTTGTGGACATGGACTATAATAAATGAGCACACAAATTGATCAAGCGAATGGTAGGCACTTATAACATTAAAATAATAAAAAATATATAAATGGACAAATCAACGTTTATTAATTTTTACCCCTCTTATCGCGGGGTAAAAATTCAGCCGTCACTTCTGCGTGTGATAGTTTATATTGGATTTCATATCCAATATTGGATCGCTCACATTCCGCCGCGGGTAGGCTTGCATCCAATGATGGACGGGTCACATCAGTCGGAATAATCCTGACTAATGTAAACGATTAAATTTACGTTAAATTTACGTTATTAAATTTCCCACTCGTCCTCTGTGCAATCACTTAAAAATAGAAGTTTATGTAACCGCTTTTGGCGCTAATCGGTTTCGTGTTTTTGTTATTGTACTGCCTGCCTTTGAAAATAAACGTTCGGAGGGGGCTGATGTTGCTGGTATTGGCAAGAAAAAATGTAAAATTGATGATCGAACTACCACATCAAAAAGGCGCTTGAAAAGTCGCTAGTTTTTTGTCGCTAAATGAAAATAAAAGTCGCTGTTATTGTCAAAATGTCGCTTAATCTAACGACAGTCACTAAATTGGCAACTCTGGTAAGAGTTGAGTTGAGTGAACGAACCTACGTAAAGAACGAACGAACGAACGTACGTACGTACGAACGTAAAGACGATAAACGATAAACACGAACGAAGACGATAAACACGAACGAACGTAAAGACGATAAGATAATGAACTTAATTTTCAACCAATAAAGTGTACCATTTTCGAAGTGTACCAAATTCCTGTGTACCATAATGAACGAATGAAGCAAAACATCTCTTTTTTAACCGGCAGGCATAAACATGAGTCATAAAGCCTAGTTTTAAAAAATCATTCATACGATTTATTCGATAGGATACTTGCCAAAAAGTACTCATCGAGTAAAAGTATCGAGTATAAAAGTATCGGTATCGAAATAAAGGTACTCGATACCAAAAAGTATCGAAAAAAAAACCGATCCCTAGTGTTAGGTAGTATTTTACGCGACATTCTTTTTGTATAGTTACTAGTTGATATCTTTATTAATTTAACTTTTCAATGCAATGGTTTTTCTGTAATGTTAATCAGTAATAAGTAAATAAACAAATAAATAATTAAAAAAAAGCTTTCACTGCCTCAGCTTAGGGTTCTCTATGGTTGATTTGGCTTTCTCCACGGCTTGTGTCGATTCGTCCTTGTGTAGTAGTTGCCGGCCTTGGGCTCGGTGCCTCCTCCGGCCGAAGATTCATTTCTACAGGAGTGCAGGGTTCAAGAGTTCAGCGGCAGACCAGACGCGGGGCTTGTGTGAACGACCCTAGTTGAACACACTCCGCGTCGCAGCCTTTGTTCACAACGCAGCGTACGCGACAACGCCACGCAAGAATATGCCCAAGCGGCTACATATTATATTACCTAAATTGCTTTTCTTTGTACCTACCACCAATATTTTAGTCGTAATTTCATTAAAGGGAAAATAAATCTGTTGGCAGGCAATTCAGTGGGGTCAATAAACATGTAAAAATAAAAATATTTTACATAAACGACTCGAGACAACAATGGTACGAAGGCCCTTCAAACTAGGGCAATAAAAATATTGCTAGAGATCTCCTACAAAACACAACAACTAGAGCTGTCAACTGCAATGGGCGAACCCGTCACCTCAGGAAGTTTTAACGAAATATGATCGTTCTATCTCCCGTGAAGTGAACGCAGAAGACTTATGACCAAAACAGTCCACCGTCAAGCTCCGCCACATGCCCGTAAGAGGCCAACGCCTTATCCGCGAGATAGCCAGGTATGTAACCCAGCGGGTTTACACTCACGCTCTTACACCTGCGACCAGATTGCTCCGGTCTTTCGACTGGTTACGAGTTCAGGGTCGCTTACGCGGTCCTCTCCCCTACGTAGCGGTCAAACGGTGTCAACCGAATCTATCGCGGACCACGGCATCCTTTGCCCGGCTGTTCACCCGGAATTGGGTAGCCGATGGTCGTTTCAAGAGCAGTCGCAGTAATGTCAGCAAGCACCCCCGCTCTATAGGAAACCGTACTGCTTCCAGACTCCCCCGACTGTTAGTCAGAGTGCGCAATCGATTGGCTTACGCCGCACGGTGCGCAGGCCGTCCAGGAGCGCCAGAAGATTGACTCCTAAGGAAAACTAGCCCTAAGGCCAGAGTCCTACTCGGGCTCGCGCTTCATGCGTGGAGGCCGCCGGATGGCCGACCCTGAACAAATGGGTCTTCGTGGCCAACTCAGCAAGGGCCCATTAGCTCCCAAAAACACAACAAAACGCGCTTGCATTGAAGTCAATTTAGTAAAATACATCGCAAATACCTATGTCATAGACACTTTAAATAAATTACCAAAAAACGGCTAGTCAATTAGTTAAATAAAAATACCATTAATTATCTATGCACTTCTCTTTACATTTCTCATTTTAATTCTCTTTACTAAACATTCTCTTTGCTAAACAAACATCTCTTTATTAAATAAACATTCTCTTAACTAAACATATTGAAACATTTTTTTTAAATCACGCTATTATCGTAAACGACAAATTATTAACACAGATCTAACTAACAATCATCTTAATCAACGATTTTTCAATTACTCAAAGAACCAAGGATTTCCCTCTACCTTTGCGTTCTATCGATAATAATTAATACCCACTGGGATGTGATTACACATATGTATGTGTAGACACATATAGTAATACGATGTAATTAATTAATGTGATTACACTTTATAAGCAATATGAGTATATATTCGTATTACTTAAATCTACAAGTGCGGTGAGACCATATTATTTAAATTACCCAAACGACTCATCTAAAAAAATAAAACCAATTTTATATCAAAAATCGAAAAATTTGGTAAAATCGAGAAAGATATAACAATTATAAATATCGAATATGCTAACAAAGCAAAAAAAAACTATTTATAGTTATCTAGCAAATCTACCAATATCATAAAGTGTTATCGCAATAATTTTACATTTTTTTATCAATACTGGAATTATTGTATCGATTAAGGTTATTATTTTATCGGTAATTTTGGCGCCAGTTCTGATTAGCTAAAAGTGAATAATAACTGTAGATAAATTCGAGAAACTATGCAGTTTTACGTTTTCTGCTTTTCCTTTCTCGTGTATTAGCAATCGTAACAAGGATGTTGAGCATTCAAAGTGCATAAAGTCCAACTTGGATGTTCTAAACCTAACATGATTTTATCACGATTTGCGAGCCAGAGCATCTAATGTTCAGTATTAAGTATAGATGATAACTATAGATACATTCCATAATTTAAAAAGTTTTACGTTTTCTGCTTTTCATTTTTCGTGTAGTAGGAATCGTAATAAGGAGGTTGAGCGTCCAAGGTTCGTAACGTCCAAATTGGAAGTTCTGAACTAGACACGATTTTATCACGATTTGCGAGCCAGAGCATCTGATGTTCAGTATTAAGTATAGATGATAACTATAGATAAATTCAATAAATTTTATTACAAAGTTTTACGTTTTCTGCTTTTCCTTTTTTGTGTAGTAGCAATCGTAAGAAGGAGGTTGAGCATTCAAAGTTCATAACGTCCAACTTGGAAGTTCTGAGCCAGACACGATTTTATCACGATTCGCGAGCCAGAGCATCTTATGTTCAGTATTAAGTGCATATAATTTTAGACATAATGAGCTTTAGACGATCTTAGCCTCCGTTCAAATAAATTACATTGCAGTAAAATAGTTCAGAAAGAGCCAGAATGTACAAAAAATATTAACTGTTAATTATACCGGCCTGCCTGCTATCGAAAAACATCGAACTGAGTCAGTACGTCTAAAATGCAATTAAAATAGTACTCGGTGTGTTGCCAGGTAATCGTGCGGAGTTTCGAAATGTCAAAGATTATGTGGTATCACCCATCCCTATTAACCCTTTGAGGACCACAAGCATTGCGGTAGAGTGTGGATTTTTTTGATACATAAAATTGTTAAAGGGCGATGTAAATAACA